>PVIR01007184.1:40368-62316 GCA_004026965.1 Petromus typicus
TTTTTTGAGACAGGGTCTCACTTTGTGGTTCAGGCTGGCCCTGAGCTCAGCCTCAAATTCACATCACAGCAATCCTCCTGCCTCTGCCTCCCGAGTGCTGGGATTATAGGCATGAGCCACCACACCTGGCACTGTGGTATGTGGTGCTGGTTGCTGCTGGGTGTGAGTCTCCACACCCAGTATTGTAGGTGGTTAACCAGGGATGGAACCCTGCTCCTTGCACTTGCAAGACAGGCACTGGAACCAGTGAGCTAACTCCCTGGCCTTCTTTTTCTTTTTTAAGACAAAAGATATTAGGGTTTTTTTTTTTTTTAACTTAACTAAAACTTCAGTCTTCAGATTTAACTGCTGTGTTCGCACTTTGCAATGAATAAGTGGGCTGGGGTTTGCAATTTGAGTGCTTATCTCTGAAAGGTTCGCTGTCACTGACCTATTCTTAGTTATCACTTGTGGAAAGAAGAACAAATGACATGATGAGACAAATAATATGTATGAGTCATTTCACTTTGTAAATAGTTGATTTCACATCAAATGCCTTTGTTCCTTTGGTCATCCCTATGAGAATAGGTTCGATTATCATTACTAATATCATCATCATCTCCACTACAGATGAGTGTTAGAGACTAAGTCATTTGCTGATGGATGCACAGCTTTCCACTCTTGAGTCGGGACTTGATCCCAGGTTGCCACTTCCAATCCTCTACTGTTTTTCCTAGAATTTTCTTTCTTTATAGAATCCAAGTTTCCCAAACAACAAGCCTATGCATTTTTTCCTGTCTCATTATTCCAAAACTAGATGCAATGAAGCACTAAATGCATTATTTTTGGCAAAGATTTCTGAAAATCTTTTCAACTGTCAGTTTAAATGAAAATACGATGGGGAAAATCATATGAACATGTCACAAGGCTGCATCCTTACTGCCTTACATATTCAGATTCCTTCACTTCTGGCATCTATATTTACATTCTTTTGCATAGCACTTCTGGAGGCCGGTTCATCGAGTCTGCCAAAATTCCTTGTTGCCATTCTTTTTTTTCACCCCAAAGACCCCCATATTGATTTTAAAGGTCTTTCCTAAAGGTGACTTCTTCCAAAGGCTGCAGCAACATTTAGCTTTCATAGACTGCAAGAGAAGCATTTCCCTGGAGAGGAGCGATATTGTTTATTTATTAGTGTTTTACCCCAGTTGTGCTGAGGCAGTAGGAAACTACAAAAGGAGAATCAGAGTTGAGATACCTATTTGGAAATTTTGAAAGACAGCGACAACCTGCTTATGAATTCTTATTGATACAGCACCTATATCAAATGGCAGCAAGATACAACTGCCTCTAGCAAAGAGATCTTTTGACACTGAAGAGAGAAAACCATGGAGAGCAAACATTGTGTGTTTGCCTCCCATGGTAGTTGTAGAAAACCACTTTTCACCACTCATGTGCACTGTCTTGCTTAATTCTCATAACTGTTTTATGAGAGATCTGGTATTATCCTATCCACTTGTGTTGGAAATACATTACTCTTGCAATACACATCCTTTGCCTTTCCATGGATGGTTCCTACATTTGAAAATGACCCATTCCACTTTGGCAAGCTAGTAAACTCTACTTAATTGTAGAAATCCTGCTTAGGTGTCCCCTCCTCTGTGAAGCTTTCCTTTGTGCTCTTGCCACCCTTTCACATCACAGTCTGGAGGGCCAAGCTTTGCCTGCCCCTGTGTGAGCCATCTGAGAGGCGACCAGGGTGCTATCCTCACTGAGCTTTCTTCTAATGGCAAGAGAGACAATAAACAAAATGGATCTGCACTTTCCAAATTGTCACATGTGTCACGAATTTAAGATGTTACAGCGGCAAGATGTGATACAGGATGAGGAGTGATATTGATTGGGAAGGTCCCCAGTGTCACTTGCTCTACCATTTAATTGCATTGTCACGTTCATTGTGCTCTATCAGACCTGTTGGATCCTTTGTCGACTCTTCCAAACACACTGAGATGTCTTGATTGAATGGATCATGTTCCTGTTTTCAGAAGCCACTGGCACAGAGGAAACACTCTAAAAATATTGTTGAACCATGCTGAGGAAACTTAGGAAATGAACAGTTAAGTGGTGGGGAAAGCGACACTAGTAAAAATGTAGAGGCCATGATTTGAAGCCAATCTTTCTGCTTCACACTGAGGAGTTCTTTCCCCTTTTGTTTTAAACAGCCTCCTTTCGGTGCCTTTGTGACCACTTCCACTCTCAATCCTACACATTCTGCATCTCTATAGTCTTCACTCCTCACCTCCAACTTCACCTTTGCTCTCCTATCACCAGCCTCTTTGCTACTCTTTAGCTAGGGCAAGTATGGTCAGTCCTTCCTCAGGATCCACTGCTGGCCCTTTCATTAATTTTTCCCTCTTAACCAGTCTGATGTTTTACCCTTATTTTCTGTCTTGGGGTGGAGGTGGTTGCCTTACTGAATTTGTTTATTGTTTATTGCATCTTTCCCAGGCAAAGAGATATGCTCTTCCTGTATTTTGTTTCCTAATGTATCCTAATGTCTGCAAAACTGCTTGGGACATAATCGGCCCCCAGGAACTATCTGTTGAATAAACCGTGCATACTACTCATGTTTAATCTGAGTGTCCTCATATAGCATTGAAGAGCAGTCTCTTGCAATCCAAGCTGAATGCAGGCAGCAAGCTAACATTACTTAACACTCCCACTGGCTGCTTTGATGTCATAATCTCCGTGCCAAGCTGAGCATATAACAAAATCATGGCACCTCTCAGAGTAAAATTCCATGCCATGTCTATTTTCTGGCTATCTCTTCACTTAATCATCTGGGTAAGGAAAGCATGTTTGGCCCATCTGTGTCTTCCATGCTCCTTCCACTGGCTAGGCACACTGGGAAGAGGTGTCCAGGTATGTGTCGTCAGCATTGTCACACTCTTCAGCATCTGGGCGTTTGTTGAGTGCTAGTATCTCCATGGTCATTCGTCCATTAGAGCAGCTATCCATGATTCTCAGCCTCATTCTTGGGCATGATCTGGGCTATGTTCCAAGAGACAGGGGAAAATAATCCAGGTGAGAGAATGACCCTTAAGATGCTTATTAATTTTGCTTTTCTACTTATCCGTGGAAGTCCTGCATCTGACATCAAAGCAGCTACCAAGATAGACTGTCTCCAAATTGGCAAGCAAAGCCATTTTCATCAGCCAGATTATATTTAAATAAATAGATCCTGACTTCTTAGCTCTTTGCTCATAATATTTCATTTGTCCTGCAGAGTAATTTTAGAGGTCATCCAGATTTTATTTCAATGTTGCCACAGCATAAACATTATTTCAAAATAAAATTTTGAAACATGAAGCATTCCCATGTATGAGCTTTTTTATGGATATGGTCTATAGTCTTTATAAATTTTCCAGAATTTGTCCTAGAACAAAGGGCTTTCAGGACACAGCTATTAAATTCAATTTGCATAGAACAAAATCTCAGTGCTATGGGTGTTTAAAACCTGAGTTCTGTTTGCCCATTGTTCCTCTCCTCCTTGCCTGCCAATTCCAAATAGCTACCTCCTGGCTGCCTCATTCATCAGCTCACACAATTTGACAAGATACATAACCCACCAGAAAAGCCCTTAAGTACACAGGCATGCTAATTCTGTTTCCTTCCAGTGTGTAACCGGACAAAGCCTCCTTAAATGCATAGCGATACTGTAGTCTGCTAGTGTAAATATAACAGCCAAACATTTGTGCCTACACACAATATGGCCCAGTCCAAATTTCCCCACAGATACTACAATGCATGTGTAAGCTTGGCAGGCTTGAATCTTCCCTCTTTCCTTTGTAAGAGTTTTATCTCCAGTAAGATATGTACATTGTCTTCAAATCTGTGTTGTAGGAATTGAACAAAAATATGTTAGATATTTTAGAAAATACTGAAGTAATATAAAAATAATGCATTTATTGGAGTAATATCTATAGCATAAGTCATTGTTCAAATGCTTACAGTCTGAATAGTTAAGTAACTATTTACTTTGTTCACTGTATATATCTATGAGGTATTTGGGTTTTTTAAAAAAGCAATTTAACTTCTCTGATGTGGTAATTAAATATCTCCTCAGCAGCAAAGGGCTTTCAGCCATAGGTCATATTCACACAGGAATAAATAAATCATAACAAGATGGAATTATTCCCAGAGCTACACAAATAGTAAACTCTGGAGGTTTGAAGAGCATTTTCTTTAATTATTTAGTATAGTACAGATGAGCACTTGTTTGTGTCTTTGCCTGAGTGTATTGGAAGAACTATCAAATGACATCAAATGTAAGAGATACTGATGCTCACAGGGGGCTGGTCATTGTGTCTATTCTCATTGTCCAGACGCAAAAACTTCAGCCATCACAGAGCTTTGAGTAGCGTACACAGAAGGCCCTTTCCTAAGTAATGAGGAATCATTAGCTGTCGAGCAAATACTGCTCATAGAAAGCAAGACCTTGAGGGACCATACTGTTTACAAGTGATTTAATTGCATCTGAGAACAGGATTGAAAATATTTATAGCAATGAAAGTAAGAATATACTATTAAATAAGGTAAACTTCACTGTTATTGGAAACCAAAATTTTTTCCAAGCATACAAACAAAACAAAACAAAACAAAAAAGCTAGAAAGCATGAAATATACTGAAGAGGCCTTAATTCTACTAGCATTAACAGAGAATGGTATTAAAACATTTATAAGTTTATTAAATATGTTTAAAAATAAACTAATCCCCTGGAAGACAGAATATTAACCAAATTAATAAAGATAAAAATTAAAATGTCTAAAATAAAAGATACATTGGATGATGTAATATAAGTTTAGAGAATACAGAAAAAAAAAGATTAAGAAACTTGAAGACAGCAATAGAATCTATCCAAACTGAATAATAGAAGAGGTAACATTAAAACATTAAGGATATTAACTACTTTTTCATATACCCATTGGTCATTTGTTCTTATTTGGAGAAGTGTCTGTTCACTTCAATTGCCCAGTTTTTGACTGAGTCTTTTATTTTGGGTCTAGAGTTTCAAATTAGAATCTCTGTATGGGTGAAGAGTGATCAGAAAAGGTATTTCAATAAATACTAATTAATTTTTTTTTCAGGCAGGGTTTCACTTTTGTAATTCAGGCTGGCCTTGAGCTCAGCCTTGTACCCACAGCAGTCCTTCTGCCTCTGCCTCCTGAGTGCTAGGATTACAGGCATGAACCACCATGCCTGGCACTGTGGCATGTGGTGCTGATTGCTGGTGAGTGTGATTCTCCATGCCCAGCACTGTTGTGTGTGGTTACCAGGGTTCAAACCCCGGCCCTTGCATTTGCAAGATAGGAGCCAGAACCACTGAGCTAAATCCCTGGGCCTGATTACATTTTTTGATAGAGATTATTAACTCATCGATGTCAATGTTCCAGAAGACCTGAAACAAATGAGCAAAAAAGCATGAAAATAAAAAAATACAAAAGAACTCTAGGCCATAAATAATTGATTTGCTCAAAATTGGTGATAAAAACAGTGTTCACATCAGATGAATGATGCCATGTTTCATATCTAAAACAATGCAAACAAGAAAAAAATAGAGCAATGAGATTTAAATCTAGAAATCTATACTCAGCAAATGTATTTTTAAGGGCCAAGGATGTGGCTAGGTGGTGGTGTGCCTACCGGGAAAAGCACAAGGTCCTGAATCTGATTTCTTTTTTTTTTTTTTTTTTTTTTTTTAGGTTTTTTGAGACAGGGTCTCACTTTTTGTGGTTCAGGCTGGCCCTGAGCTCAGCCTCAAACTCACATCACAATCCTCCTGCCTCTGCCTCCTGAGTGCTGGGATTACAGGCGTGAGCCACCACGCCCGGCACTGTGCTATGTGGTACTGGTTGCTGCTGGGTGTGGGTCTCCACACCCAGTGTTGTTATGTGGTTACTGGGGAATCGAACCCGGGCCCTTGCGCCTGCAAGACAGGCGCCCGAACCACTGAGCTAACTCTCCGGCCCCCTGAATCTGATTTCTAATACTAGAAAATAAAAAGTTAGCTAAAGAAATTTTTGAATGGTTATATGTAAGTACAAGCTTTTCCCAGCATTTGAAAAGTAAAAAAATTAGCATCAAAATACCTGCATGAAAATGTACATATTTTTGGTTCCCTACACTGTGGGCTGGGGATTTAGTTCAGTGGTTCCAATGCCTGCCTTGCAAGTGCAAGGACCTGGGTTCAATCCCTGGTAAACTACACACAACAATGCTGGGCGTGGAGACTCACGCCCACCAGCAATCAGGACCACACACCACAGTGCCAGGTGTGGTGGCTCACGCCTGTAATCCCAGCACTCAGGAGGCAGAGGCAGGAGGACTGCTGTGATGTGAGTTTGAGGCTGAGCTCAGGGCCAGCCTGAACCACAAAGTGAGACCCTGTCTCAAAAAAAAAAAAAAAAAAAGTATGCCCCACCACTCACCGGGGCATCTCAAAAGCCAGTCAAGTTGACACAATTAAGCTAAATCATCACATGTTCACTAAGACTATGTCATCTAAGACTTGTCCTCTTACCAGGGGATAGTTGGCCAATTTGGTTGTTTAAACTTTAGTCAGGTTTCAACAGAGTAACAAAACTAACAGGCGATTTATATTGGTATATGGAGAGATACTGATGGACATGACTATGTAGATACAAATCTGACTATCTGTCATTTATAAATAAAAGAAAAACTGGCATTAGAATTCAGTTTGACTCTGAAGGCTCAAGAACCAGTAGCATCAGAGTTCCAAGACTAGATGTCTCAAGGAGAGAGAGAGAGAGAGAGAGAGAGAGAGAGAGAGAGAGAGAGAGAGCCTTTCTTGTGCCAGTTAGTCTATTCTGTCTTTCATTAGATTGGGTGATGACTGCCTATACTGGTGAGGAGGGATCTTGTTATTTTTCTTCTCTGGAAAACATTCTCATTGAAACCCATAGCATTTTTCCAGCTATATGGGCATCTTTTAAACCAGTTAAGTTCATACGTACAACTAGCCATTGCATCTTTAGCACCAAATCATTGGATCCTCTCTTAATCAGTTGTGACAAACCTACTATTAAAGAGCATTTTGGGGGTTAATGTCTAAAAGCCATTCTGGGAAACTGACCATAGTACCTGGCTTAAAGACCTCAGCCTCACAAGTGGTATGTCTGTTACTTCCTGCCAAATCAGGGACACTATCATAATTAGAAGATCTCAAAAGAGAAGGTTTTACTTTAATTTATAGGTGCTATATATGAAATCTTGTAGAGGGTGTATTTTGGGCTTGCTTAGATAGTCCTTTCTGGGAGAAAAGCAATGAAAGCTTTATAATGTCCACTGTAAGATTTTCTCCATAAACTTCTGGATAAACCTTACACTGGGCCTTACTAGCTGTTCAATGAGGTTCTCCACTTGCAGCGCGAACTCAAGGAGGCCTATGTGATTAACGTGCATTCACAATGTACCTGTAGGGACAAATAAGCCACAGTGGGCCAAGGCAAATCTTTGTAAAAAATAAGTTTTGGAGATTGTGATAACAAAAGAGTGGGAAAAAGTTCTGCAATGTGCAAGACACATCTGTTCTGCTCGATACCAGGTAAGAGCAAAGGTCATTTGAGGCTCCTATAGGAAAATGAACTTAATTTATCTCATTGTTTACTTTTAATTAAAGCTCCTAGACTTAGGAAAGTTTCATCAATTGTAGGTTTTCATCCAGGACAAATGTAAATTTGTTCTTTGGAACATATAACCCCAAATACTTGGAGGATTTTGAGGTTAACCAGTTTTACATTGAACTCAGAAATCTTACCCTACCATTTACTTATTAAATTTACTATAAATACCTTAACTTAGTAATTGCTTTTAGAAATGGACATAGTTTTTACTGATCTATCATTAGTTAATTGATTAAGTTCATTTTCATTTGTTAGAAAAAGGGAAGAAGAGTATGGGTGGAAAGGAGAAAGGGATTAAACTAAGTGTCTTCCACTCAAATCTCTTATCAGTTTGGAATTCTGTATCTCAGATGTGCTATTCAGAGTCTATTGGCTGCTTTCAAGAGCCTCAAATGAAATTAAAAGATGAAGATAGATGTAAGCTTTTCTTTTTGCTTCCTCCCAGCATGCTAGTTCCTATCAGCTTATTGTTTGGTTAGGGGTCTAGACAGAGAACAGAGAAGCACTCCTTAACACAGTTCATTTTCAAATGCTAACCCTAGAAAATGATGTCAAAATTATTTGTATATATAAACTTTCATGTTTTTGCCATGTATATGAATTTCTTCTGTTTTTTAAAGCTATTTTTAGATATTTGTTGGAGAAAATGTTTTAGTGAATGTATTTATAAATTCTTGAAGAATTAACAGAAAATGGGTTAGTGATAGAGGAACACTGTACTAACTGATTCATTACAGGTTGAGGCTTACAATTTCCATTCTTAATGTGGAAATACAGTTTAAGTAACTTCTACAAGAATAGGCAGGCCGGTACAAGGGGAGTACAAGGTACAAGGGGAGTTAGCTCAGTGGTTCTGGCGCCTGTCTTGCAAGCACCAGGGTCCGGGTTCCGTTCCCCAGTAACCACATACAATACTGGGTGTGGAGACTCAGCCCAGCAGCAACCAGTACCACATACTACAGTGCCAGGCGTGGTGGCTCACGCCTGTAGTGCCAGCACTCGGGAGGCAGAGGCAGGAGGATTGCTGTGACCTGAGTTAGAGGCTGAGCTCAGGCCCAGCCTGAACCACAAAGTGAGACTCTGTCTCAAAAAAAAAAAAAAACAAAACCAAAAAACAAACAAACAAACAAAAACCAAGAAGAATAGGCAGCTACACACATCCCATATGTGTGCTTTAGGACTTTACATAGATTTAAAATTAACTCTAAATAAAAAATAAATATGAAAAGAGAGTTGCTTTTCATGGAGATATATTTTTTATTTTTTTAAACAAAAATCACAATTTTTCTCTACTGTCTGAGCCAATAATCCCAGAATAGTGGGATAAAAAAGGTGAGGTAGAGAAATATTAAGTTGGATACATGAATAAAGCTATCTTGTTTTGCTTCCTGCTTCCTCCGTTTAGTGAGAAAGGGCTCTTTGTTTGTCCTACTATTTTAGTCTCATGTTTCTTTCCCAATTCACATTGCTTCCAAGCTTGTAGCCCAGTTGGTGAATGCAAAGCCCTCTGCTGATAACCTCAGATTACCTCAGGAAAGAGAAAATGGCATGGAATAGGAATGTTTTGGATGGAAAAAAAAACTATTTCTCCTGAAAACCTTAGGGCAAATGTGCAAATATATGAATACGCAGCATCTGTTTGCAAAAAAGGTACAAGGCAACATACATTAAAAACGTGGATTTCTAAGCAGTAGAACTGTAACAATGGATAACACACATAGAGTGGTGGAGGGAAGGAAAAATGTTATGAGCCCTGTTCAGGGATAGCTGTCATTAAATTGAAAGTTAAGCTTGTCAGAGATTATAGTAACCAGCAGCACGTGCTTCACGCAGTTATTGTTTTAATGAGAGAAAGTATATAATTTCATTAGGTATAATAAACATTTTACTTTGTAATGAGCTTTAAGAGGGAATTGTCAAGAGACTCTAAGTGGAAGGTTGCTAGTAATATTTCTTTTTCTTTCTTTCTTTCTTTCTTTCTTTCTTTCTTTTTTTTTTATGAGACAGTCTCCTTTGTGGTTCAGGCTGGCCCTGAGCTCAGCCTCTAACTCACATCACAGCAATCCTCCTGCCTCTGCCTCCCGAGTGCTGGGATTACAGGTGTGAGCCACCACGCCTGGCACTGTGGTATGTGGTACTGATTGCTGGTGGGCATGAGTCTTGACGCCCAGTATTGTTATGTGGTAACCGGGGATCAAACCTGGGTCCTTGCGTTTGCAAGACAGGCGCCGGAACCACTGAGCTAACTCCCCGGCCCAATATTTCTTGATGGGATTCTGCTTGTGTGTTACTTACATGGGGATTGGAGGACTCAAGGCAGAGATGTTTTGTGATTCAATAATAGTGATTTTTTAGGTACCAGATGGAAGTAACTTATGCATAGCATTTGCTTGTCACTGGACTAACTGTACAGACAAAGATGTGCCTTTCTTAAAAACTATGTGTTTCTAGGGAATTATATCGTTTTTATAGTACCTAAGTCAAGTAAGAAACTATCATCAACCATTATGCTAAATGGGGTTGAGATTAAGATATCACTAGCTGCTGTACAAATATATAATGGCTTGGTCACAATAGAGATTCATGTCCTGCTTATTTAAAAATAAAAGTTGTAATCTTCCAGTCGGGGAGGATGGTTACTCCAGCCACCACATTGTACTCAGTAGATGGTACTGGCGAAGAGCAGGGTAAGCTCAGTAAAAATTCTACACAGGAGGGGAAACTGAAAAACAGATTTAAATCACTGTTCCAAAACAACAATAGAGTTCTTTAAAATGGGCATCATGAGATGCCATGACAGTGCAAAAACTTCTGTGAGAAGTTCCTGATTCTATTCTTTAGGAGAAATTATTTTATATATCACTTGCAGTGGTCACTCGCTACACATTTGGGTATGTTCTTTACTGATCATTGTTTTTCATTACCACGTCTAAAGTGGATGACAAAGAAACGAGCATCCCTGACAGCTGACAGCTGATTGCAAGCCTGACAACTAAATTTAGGCCATGGCGTTTACTTGTTAAATAGCTAGACCATGGTGTTCCCTGCTGAAATACACAAATCCATATAATATCAGCACTATTTCAAAGGAGATCACTCCATGATCTTCATGACAAAAACAAGACCACTCAATAGCCATGACTAAGCACAAACAAAAGCAAGAAAACTATACAACTGCAAAAGAAACACAGGAAAGAAAGAACAACACCAAAACTAAAGAAAATATTCCATTCCTAGTTAATTTTGCTACTTCACTAATGGCAACTCTACATTTACTTCATTCCTTCTACTATTACAATCTTCCACTGTAGAATTTTCCATTTCTGTCAGTCCAAAGCAATAGCCTAAACACTCTGTAAGCCACACCAACCCAAACATTCACATCTGTTACAGGATGACATGTATCCTCCATATTTATAAGTTGAAGTCCTCACCCTTACTACCTCAGAGTGTAAGTATATGTGGATAAAAAATTAATATGGTGAATTAGTAAAAATCAGATATTTAGTGTGGGCACAACAGAAGCAGCATGATGGAAGAGCATGGTGGAGGAAAGCTGGTCAACTCAGGGCAACCAAGAAGGCGAGAGAGAAGACAAGAGCCAGGGACAAGAACACATCCTTCCAGGTCACATCCGCATGGCCCCCTCTTCTGAACCTGCCAACTTCTTAATAGCACATTCAGCTATGAACTCATCATGGATGAATCCATTGATGAGCAGACCACTCCTTGGTCCAGTCACCTTCCAACCCAAAAACCTCATCTCATCTCTGAAAACATGAGACTTTTAGGGTTCACGTCTGGTCTAAACTGTCTCCCTCTCTCTTTATATATAAATATATTGTATATATTTAATTTTCATTTGAAAACTGTTATTGAACAGATGTGTATGTACACATACACATGAACAATGGATAGATGCACACATATATGCATAATTTACATATATTATATATCTATAATTTTCCTTTGGAAATTATTGCTGAATAAATGAGTAGGTTTATAAACTTTGTGATCACAGGATATTCTCTGTGCCAGTGATTGTACTCAGAGTGCTCTCTTTACATGTGATTAAATATCTGTTGTTTCCTAGTGCACTCATTTTACTGCTTCCTTTAGAGAAGTGCAATTTAAAGGTAAAGGGCAAAGGTTCAGCACAAAATTACAGGCATGTGATGCATTTAAGACTCTTAGGAATTTTTTTTTAGTGAGTTTCCTGGGAAGGAAAATGATTTAAGTAACTGGTGTCCTACAGCTGCACTTTTTCAATTTTTCTTAAAAGTGCTATTCCAAAGTTATGACTTTCTTATGTCCCCTTTTCATCTTTATAGTTTTCTCTTACCTTAGTATGATTTATTATTTTCTGCGTATCTTTTCATTATCTGTTTGCTCATGTTAGAATATCAGTCCCCTAGGGTCAGGAATCTTCACTTTGTTCACTAATAGGTTCCTAAAGACTTAATAAGGACATAACATACACAGTACAAAGCACCTTTTATCCACAAAATGTATTTGACCAAAGATGTCTGGGATAGATTATATTCAGGCACACTCCCTAGGAGATCCACAGATTCACCAAGAAGTGTAGGCATGAGGTGCTCAAAGAAAGATAAGGACAGTCGTGTTGTTTAGTTTCAAATAATTCTAATGACTTAGTAACTAGTGAAGAAGAAGAGTCAAGGAAAATTGTGTCAAAGTGTTTTTCCGTTTAAAGAATTATACACAAAAGAATTATTACACCTGTTGAGAGCCTTAGACAAATTTGCAGGTATAATTTGGCAATGAGTGCATGAATATATGAGAAGAAATCACAAGAACTTAGGTTGTTGAAAAATGAACCACTTGGTGTGCTGTGTTGCTAACATGTAGAGATAAACTAGTTCCAGCTTCTGATCTCAGTCAGGATTGCTAGATTTAACATGCAACCTGAACTATTGTACTTGTGCAGTATGATTTCATGTATGTTTTGCAGCCTCAGTTTCCTCCTTAATTTTGATGTAGCTCCAAATCCTTTTTCCCTTAGGACTTCAATATTCACAAGGACACTTTAAATTGCTAATGAAGAAAGCTGCTGAAGATGACATTTAATCACTTAGAATTTGCTGATGAAAACGTGCTTTTCCAATGGCTTTCTTGGATATGTTGTCTAGAATGGTCTATTTGTGCATAGCCATCCCCCCACACACTTTCTGCAGCTCGGGTTCAATAGTAGAACAACAAGCTCAACTGTTTCTTGTTTCAGAAGGAAATCAGACTTCCCCTGTGGGCTATAATTAGTGGTCCCCTTTTTAACCTCTTATTCCCTTCGCGATAATACTTTCATCAGTTCACCATACCACAAGGTCTTGAATGCCTGTACTTCCATCGTTTTAAAAATGCTACTGTCCTTGTGAAATATTTTCTCTACTGTACCTTGCCACAGGACAAGGGACAAAAGTGATTATGGTGTAAACTGTAATAGATTGCTTCCAAAACTCAATTGAGGACCAAGGGGGAAATCAGGAAAAAACAAGATAAAGATGTACAATGCTCAGGAGTCCCACGATAAGAAGAAAAATAAAAGTCAAACATATTGTTGGAAAAGGTGGAAGTAATTTGTTATTGAAGATTTTCCAACCAATTTTCCCCTAGTACTATCATGCACTCACTAAACGTCTATTTACCATGATTTAGTGGAAGAAGGTATCTACTGAGTATCTCCCAACCAGTCTTGGGTCTCTCCAGCCTTTCCTTCCACCTAACAGTGTGTTCAAGGGATGAGAGCAAAGGGTAGCTGAGTGCTTCGGCTCTGTCTGGAATCAGACATTCCAGTTTCAAATTCCAGTTCTGCCATCATTTAATAAGGTATTCCTAAAATCTCCTTATTCCTTTCTTGTGTTTGTAAATTGAAAGAATAGGAAGCCTCAAAGTTACTGCAAAATCGGAGTAGAACATCTGTATACATGCTCTCACATTCGGTAAATCTATACATTATACTTATCATCATTATTGCACAGATTGCATTTTTGCCAACTCTGGAAAGTATTCTTCCTCTGTCTACATAAGTAAGTTTGAAGGACGATCCATATTTCTGGCCACAGCATTGCCCTTCTTGGCATCCTTCAGGACAGCTTTGCCATCATGGACCTATTATTTTAGATCCACTTAAACCTGGACCTCCCATCTTCCTTGATCCTTAAGAATGATGCCTTCATCCGATGCCAGAAATTGACTTTTTCTGACAGCATTTGTTCACTAACTGACTACACCTGGAATCATAAGCGATTATCCCACACTGTTTTTCTAGTACTCTAATTAAACTGTAAGGCCCTTGCAGGCAAGTGACCATTTCATATTTCACTTTTTTCCAAGAATTTCAGCCTGTCCCAAATCTGTCCAGATGCTCTGTATTGTTTTTAGTTGGTGGAAATTATGCCATTAAATTGATGAATCTAAATTGAATCTTACAAGTCTGGCATTCACCTATATATTCATAATATTTTGGGGTAACAAGCATGTCGTCAGCTGACCTTAGTTGTACCCAGGGCCCCTCACATCCTGGCTATATAACGTCAGATAAGACATTAGACGTTCCTGCAGGTCCACAGGGACTAATTGATTTAAAACATGGAAAATACCTAGCAAAATACTCAGATAGAGGATAGAGAAATTAGTTGATAAAATGATCGCAATTCCTTGCTATTGGTGAGGTGAAAAGTGTTACTTCTTTTCCTCAGTGTTCTCTTTCTCTTCTGTTATTGTCACATACACAACTGGCCAAGCTATTGTACTAGCCATTCAGTATGGCATTAGCCATGTATTAGTCTTTGTACATTTCTTAAAGATGGGGCCTGTAACACATTTTCTCTAACAGTAATAAACATAAAACAGATAGTGAACAATTATGCTTAATAAAATTAAAGTAATTCTGATGTTGGAGACTATTATATTTAAAAGCAATCACTGAGAATTTGCAAGGTAAATGACTGAAGTAAGATTATAGGTAGAATTATGAAGTAGACCTTTGCAGTTAAAAACAATATTTTATTGTTTAATCCTCTTCTTGACCGCCAAAGAGTACGATGAAGTATCCTAGTGTGAGAAATGCCTGACCCCTATGTACCTCAACCTAGTGATAGGGTCCTAGCATAGCTGCACGAAAGCTAGTGATTCTTTATTGAGTAGGGTCTTTGAATGGCGTGTTTTCTATGTCACAACTGTGTTTTCCCACAGTTAAAGGATTTTTAACCAACAAACATCACCCCCAGAGCCTTGAGAAAAAAGGCTGAGCCCGGGCTTGATTCTTGCTACTCTGAGCAGTGGCAGCCAAAGACCAAATACTGCAGTAGCAGAAGCAGGAGCAGAAGAACCCATAACCCTAGCTCACTTGTACCTTTATTTGGTACCAAGACTTCAAACCATTATTTTAGCATGCATAAAACAGGACTGTCTCACAATAACCCTGTAGTTGAAGATTACATAGGTCAGAGCAGAAATCTTTAAATCCCAGTAAGTCCCAGTAAGTTTTAAGGCCAATAATCTTAGTGCAGTAATCCTTGTATTTTAAAATCCAACAGGGTGAGGCAGATGTCCTCAATAATCCCAGTAGTTCATCCCACAGGGCAGGGCAGACATCCTCAAGTCCAAATAAGTAAATCTCAGTAAGTAAGTCTTATGTCCGAGTAAGTTGTCCACCTTCCCAACATTTCTAATAGAGTAATTCTTTTATCATAATTGTACAAATGAAGAAGTTAAGGCAGAGAGAAGTGGAATAATTTTTCCAAGATCACACAGCCAAATAGGATAGAAGATCTTCTGCTCAGAGACAACACACTTAACTATTAGTTACAATATTGTTCATGGTTCAACACTCATTAAAAGGGAGCTGACTTGTTTAAACAGGGCTAATCTAGACTATAATATACTAGGCACCCCTTAAAGATAATGAGGCATCAGGCCAGGGATTTAGCTTAGTGTTTCTGGTATTTGACTTACAAGTATAAGGTCCCAAGTTCTACCCCTGGCACCAATAATAACAATAATACCAAGACACCTTACGGGTGTTAACATTAAAAAGCTCTCCTAAGCACAGTTAAATTTTTTAAAATAGCAGAACTAAGTAGTTTAGGCAATGATAAATTTATTTAAAATTATGTATGTGAACATGTACATGTGTACATATGAACAAAATATGTATGTGTACATTATATACAATACATATAGTGTGTATATAAAATATACATATAAATGTGTACACACATACATATATATTATGTATATAGAAACCAAAATGATCCAATCCATAGAAATAATGTGGTCATTATGGTCTCAGTTTATGTACTATCCTCCCAATGCAGAGAACACTCAGTGTCACAATTGTAAAGTTGTCTTCTTTCCTTCTTGAAAATCATACTAAGGTTTCTCAGATCTAATTTGCTGGATAAGGAAATTTAGCACTTGTCCATTACTTTTGCATACTTTAAATCCTAAATCACTTTTTTAAAGCCTCCTTTAGATTTCCTTGTAACAAATGTTACAACGTGGTATGTGTGAGTTGCAGAATTCTAAAGATGACCACTGAAGATGCTTGACCCTTGGTTATAAAATCAAACATTAACCTAAGGTAAGTGACACTTTTGGAAACCAGTCACCCTGTATGAAAGCCTCCAACCTTGGGTCTACATGCTGACATGAAGCCCGAGCTAACTATGTGGAGAGTCGTTTTAATAATCCCAAATGTGTAATCGTCTCAGATGACAAATCTAAGAAAACATCTGAGAATGGGTAATCTATGAATAGTAGAAGTTTCTCATGCTTTAACTACTAAAGAACATCCCTCTTTATACCATTGCATTAATTTTGGAAAAAATATTATCTCTCAAATCATAGAAACACAAAAAGTTATGTGAAACCAATTAAATGAAGTAGGGTGTTTTTGAGCCAGAAAGTGCAGTCATTAGTTAATTAGAAATACACAACCCAGGCCAACTTTTGGATCTGTGAGAGACAAAGTCATAGTAAATTAAAATAAAAGATTGAAACATGCATTCCCTATCAGTTGAATTTGAACCCTTTGAGAACACTGTGTCCATAAGTTGCTAAAATTACCCATCCTTTCTTACATCAAATCATTCAGAGAAATTCTATAAAAGAAGAATAGCAGTTATAGGAAAAGATAAGAGAATGATGAGCAGCAAAGGTCATCAGTCTTATATTAAGACTGGAAGAGGTCTAATATCTTGATGGACCGGAAAAAGCCCATCTTCTCCAAAGGAAATTCCTGGGCCAAAACAGAATCTATAAGACTGAAGCTTTTAATAATTTCTAGGTTCTTCTTTAAAACAGTGACTGCTTTTTGAAGAAGGGATGTCAGCTTTTACATAAAAACGAAATTCACTCATTTCAAGTTTATAATACTATGTTTTTACCACCCCTAAAACACCTTCTCATAACCTTTTTTTAACCTTGGCCACTGGTAATAAAGATTTTCTTATCATCACTGTATATATTTGGCTTCGGTAGAATTTCAAATACTTGAAATCAAGGAAATGTAGTCTTTTATATTTGGACTTATTCACATAGTATTTTCAGATTAATTCACATTATTCTCCATATTAGTAATGATATTCTTTTATATTCATATTGAATGTAATTTACATTCTTTAAGTTTTGAAACCTTATAAATAATGTCAGTATGAACATGTATGTATATATATGTATACATACATACATACATACATACATGTATGTATATATATATATTTTTTTTTCTGGTACCAGAGGTTAAATTCAGAACCTTGTACTTGTCAGCAGGCACTGGAACCACTGAGCTAGGTCCCAGTCCTGACATCCTTATTTTTTAAACAATAAAATTTTTATTTAATGTTTTACTGTCGTTAGTACATATTTGCCATGCATAAGGATTATAATCACTGTAGAGCATTGGTACATGTACCTGCTACATTTAAATTTCCTTCTTTTTCTCCCCTTCTTCCACTTCCCTTTTATTTTTCCAGCATCAGATTCATTTATGTATCTTGTAAACACTAATAAAGTTAATTATCATGTAGAGATTGAAAACCAGGATAATACTTCAAAGAACATATAAAACATGTAAGAAAATTAGACTAAATCAAAATATGTTTTTAGATATATTGTCTGGATTGCAATAATTTTTTTCTTTCTCTTTTTTTGTATCTTCTGTCTTTTATTTTGTACTTCACATATATGACTTTCTCTAAGTCAAACTGTTTAATATTTAAACTTATATGTCTGAATTATTCACTTCGCACTATGGTCTCAAGGTGTGTACACTGTCCTACAAATAAGTCACATTTATCCTTTTTATGGCAAAGTAGTGCTCCAATGGGTATAAATCACATTTTAATCCATTCATGTGTTGATGGACATATACACTATTTCCAAGATTTAGTGATTATAAATTGTGCTGCAACAAACATGATCATGCACACATCATGTGTTACAATGAACTTAAGTCTTTGAGGAAGATTTTTAGAAAGGGATTAACTGGGTCAAATGGAATTTCTGCTTTTAGGGGTTTTTTTTAAAATTCAAATCTTTATAGTTTTTCTGAGAAATCTGCGTACTGATTTCCATAGTGGTTGTATCAGATTTACGGTTTCACCAACAGTGGAGGAGGGTCCCTTTCTCACCACAGCCTTGACACCAATTGTTGTTGGTTGATTTCTTGAGAGGAGCCATTCTTCTCAAAGTGAGATGGACTCCCAGTATTCTTTCAGTTTGTATTTTTCAAATGGCCAATGATGTTGAACATTTTGTCATGTATTCGTTGGGCATCTGCACTTCTTCATCTGAGAACTCTCTATTCATTTAAGATACCTGCTTTTAATTAAGGCTTTCAATTTGGGGGTGTCTAATTTTTTGTTCTTCATTTATTCTAGATAGTAGTCCTTTTCTGAGAAATAGCTGAAAATTTTTTTCCCATTCTATTGAATGTCTCTTCACTCTGTTATTGGTTTCCTTTGCTGTACAGAAGATTTTTAATTCAATGTTATTCCATTTATTGATTCTTGGTATTATTTCTTGTGCAACTGTGTTTTATCCTGGAAAGTCTGCCTGCACTAATTCTTCTACTAAATCTGGATTTCCACTTCATTCTTTATTACCATTTCCTGCCGTTTTGAAGGCCCAATTTTTAATGTATAAATAGTACCTACTTTGGCTTCCAAGCAGATTAGATGCTTTTGTTCTAATGTTTAGATTTTTTTTTTTTTTGAGACAGGGTCTCACTTTGTAGTTGAGGCTGGCCCAGAGCTCAGCCTCAGTCTCACATCACAGCAATCCTCCTGCCTCTACCTCCCGAGTTCTGGGATTACAGGTGTGAGCCACCATGCCCGGCACTGTGCTATGTAGTACTGGTTGCTGCTGAATGTGAGTCTCCACGCCCAGTATTGTATGTGGTTACTGGGGAATCGAACTCGGGCCCTTGCGCTTGCAAGACAGGCGCCGGAACCACTGAGCTAACTCCCCGGCCCCCTAATGTTTACATTTTTTATCCATTTTCATTTTAGTTTAGTGTGTGCTGAGAAAGATAGGTTTAAGTTGAGACTTTGGTATGCACAAAGCTAGTTTACCTAGTAGTATCATGTGTTAAAAGAACTCTACTCTAACAAGGGGATTTGGCCCCGTTGTCAAAAATAATATAACTGAGTGTTCTTGGAGCTATTCCTGTATCTTATATTTCATTTCAGTGGTCCATATGCCTGTTTTTTTTTTTTTTCCAATCCCAAGACTTTTAAATCACTGTATCTTTTTAGTGTATCTTGAATCCCAGAATTGTGAAGTCTTCTGCCTTTCCTTTGTTGCCCCAAATTGCTTTTGCTATTATAGGTCTTTTCTGGTTCTATATGAATTTTAGGGTTACTTTCTCAAATTTTGTAAGGAATGTTATTAGTGTTTTGAATGAGATTGTGTTAAACATCTATAATAGGTTTGGAATTATTGCCATTTTGACTATACTGGTTCTGTCAATCCCAGAATAGAAGATATCTTCCTGGATTCTGAAATGCACTTCAATTTCTTCTTTTCATAATACTATACTTTTCATTGTAGAGGTCTTTCCCTTCCTTGGTTGGGTTAACTCCCTAAGTATTTCATTTTTCTTGAGGCTATCATGATGGGTATTATTTCTTTTTTTTTTTTTTTTTTTTTTTTAGGTTTTTGGAGACAGGGTCTCGCTTTGTGGTTCAGGCTGGCCCTGAGCTCAGCCTCAAACTCACATCACAATCCTCCTGCCTCTGCCTCCCAAGTGTTGGGATTACAGGCGTGAGCCACCACGCCCGGCACTGTGGTATGTGGTACTGGTTGCTGCTGGGTGTGGGTCTCCACACCCAGTATTGTTATGTGGTTACCGGGGAATCGAACCCGGGTCCTTGCGCTTGCGAGACAGGCGCCGGAACCACTGAGCTAACTCCCCGGCCCGGGTATTATTTCTTTAATCTCCTTCTCAATGAGTTTATTATTAGTGTTCAGTAACACTGCTGATTTATGAGTGTTGATTTTGTCCTGCTATATTTGTAAATTGTGTACTAGTTCTAAGAGTCTTTAGGTGAAGGTTTTGGAGACTTTTATTTAGGGGATCATGTCATCAGCAAATCATGATAATTTAACTTCTTCCTTGCCTATCCCTATTTTTTTATTGCCTTTTCTTATTACCTAGCTAATGTTTTGAGAACTATATTGAACAGAAGTGGTGATAGCGGACACCTTCATCTTTTTTCCTGATTTTAGAGAGAAAGTATTAGCTTCTCTCCATTTAATATGATGTTGGGAGATGGTTTTTCATAGTTTTTATCAGGTAGATACAAAGACCTGCTATTCCTCATTTCTTCAGGCACTTTATCATGAATCATACTGGATTTTGTCAAATGCTTTTACTGTTTCTATTAAAATGATCGTATGATTTTTGTCCTTACTGGTGTTTATGTGTGTGTTCTATGTATTGATTTGTGTATGCTGAACCATTTGTGCATCCTTGTAATGAGTTAATTATACTTGTTCTTATGTATTATTTTAAAAATATTTGCTGCGTTCTGTTTGCCAATATCTTATTGAGGGTTATTATACCTGAGTTCATTAATAAAGAGATAGGCCTGCAGTTATCTTTTTTGGTTGGGTCCTTTTCCAGTTTTAGAATCAGCATTATGCTTCCAAGAATGACTTTAGAAGTACTGCTTCTTTTTTATTTCAATACAGAAGTGTTAGTATGAGATCTTCTCTAAAGCTGTAGAATTTGGTAGTAAATCTTTTCAGACCTGAGCTTTTCCAGTCGGTGGTGTTTTTGGTTTGTGGGTTTTTTTGTTTTATGATTTTGTTTTGTTTTGTTTTACTTGTTCAATTTAACTCACTGATACTGTTTTTTTCAGGTACATTAGATAGTTCAATTTTAGTAGTTCATATGTATCTAGAACTTTACCCACTTCCTCTGAATTTTCTATGTTGTTATGCTACATATTATGGTTGTATCTAGATATCCTTCCAAAGCCTTATACCACAATACAGACTTTTCAGAGGTTGCTGGATTTATAGTATATAATTCTGAGATTAAGTGTCTGATGCTGGCTTCAAGGGTATGTAATTACTAAATTATTCCACTGACTGGTTTGGCATAGTTCTGGAGGTTGATAGTGGGAAAGCTCACATTGTGCTATCCACCTAAGAGCATGTAGACTGGCTAGAATATAAGGAACAGAATGATTACTGTCATCACTTGCTGCTTCACTACTTTGCTGCTTGCTGCCTACCATGAACTGTTTCTCTTTTACCATGTCACTCTTTCTTGAGCTCAGGCAACTATGAACTGAAACCTCTACAAACTGGGAGCTTTGATAAGCTTTTCCTTCTTTAACTTTGGGTGTTGGGTATTTTGTCTCAGAAATGAGAAAATTACCTAAGGAAGTACAAGTACTGTTAATCTTATTTATTTCAGCAGAATCCATTGTGATTTCACCTTGTTCATTTCTATTTGCAGGGATTTGGCTCTTTACTTTCCATATTTTGGTAAAATTAGCTAAGGGTTTGTCTGTTTTAGTTAATATATATATATATTTTTTTTTTAGGTTTTTTGAGACAGGGTCTCGCTTTTGTGGTTCAGGCTGGCCCCGAGCTCAGCCTCAAACTCACATCACAGTCCTCCTGCCTCTGCCTCCCGAGTGCTGGGATTACAGGCGTGAGCCACCACGCCCGGCACTGTGGTATGTGGTACTGGTTGCTGCTGGGTGTGGGTCTCCACACCCAGTATTGTTA
>PVIR01007185.1:0-42366 GCA_004026965.1 Petromus typicus
TGGACTGATTTTTTATTTAAAGTAAACATTCCCTTCTTGTTTAAGATACAGAGAACAACATGGTAAGTGAGAAATGACAGTAGCATGAGCCAGAGAAAGGTGAAGCCAAACGTGGAATAGAGCAGCAGCACCAGAGATGTGTAGAACAAGACACAGTGACAGGTAGATATACACGAAGAGGACTAATCAAGACAACACTGGACAGATCACATATGAAGAGAAATAAACAAGCACAGTCTATGGTAGAAAGGGTTTGAAATACAGCCAAGGCTCAAAAACTTGGAAGCATTCTTGTTCTTGAAAGCATTATATTTATTTATACCTAGAAAAGTAACCTTGATGTATGGAACGTCTAAGTTAATGGATTTTGGTTAATCCTGGCCAGGTGTCTGTTCTTGATATGCTTTGGATTCTGGGCATACTTACTTAACCTCATTAGCACTTAGAGCATGTTGCTAGGTAACTACACCAGAGGTTCTTTCTGATCCCTAGATCAAGGTATTCGTGCCAAAAAGGAGCTAAGCTAATTTGCAGGTGAGGGAGAGTTGATACGCTCTCATAAGCACTTTAATCATGTTTCATCGGTACAGCCATGTTTGCATGAACGAAGTCAAGTATTTTGCAAGAGAAACAGGAGCTTCACTTGCTTGGTTTTCGTGATCTTTTTCAATGCATGACGGAATGTATGGACCCTTTCTACTGAATGACCATGTAGCTTTTCTCCCTGGTTTTATGAGGCAAAGCTACAGATGCATGAAACAGTATGTGAGAGACAATATAGTTATTTTCCTACATCTTTTTTGTGGAAATGGGAAGTCAAAGACAGAGAGATTATGTGTGAATGATGGAGTATCTTGGGAGAGAGAAGCCCTGGGAGATACAACATGATCATGGACTTGGGATTGTTAAATTTAGTACTGAGATTCTAGACCCCAAGACCAAGAAAGAATAAGCTATTGAAGGCAGAAGCACAGCACCAAAAGTACATAGAAAAAACATGTATGCCAATCAGCGTTCAGCATCCTATGAGTGAAATCCAGAAAACACTTTTCTAATTGTGTAACTCAATTGTCTGATATAAATGTTGCCTATGCACTTTTTGGACAAAATAATAACAACAGTACAAGTTACAAAAATATGGTATATCTATAAAAAACATCAAGGTAAATGTTAAATACCAATGATTACACTGGGCATATTAAACAAGAATGCCCTGGTAGGCGGACATAATGGTGCACATTTGTAATCTCAGGACTCTGGAACACTCAGGTAGAAGGACTAGCAAGTTCACAAGTTTGAGCCCAACCTGGGAAATTCAGAAAACTAACAAGACCTTCCCTCAAAATAAAAGATAAAAAGGGACTGAGGATATATCTCGGGGTGAAGGTCCTGGGTTTGATAGCAGATACACACACACCCACACACACTCTCTCTCTCTCTCTCTCTCTCTCTCTCTCTCTCTCTCTCTCTCACACATACACACACACACACACAATACTCTGCAAATCATCCAAATGTATTATCTCAATCTTATTTGAACAAAATGTGCTTGAGATATGGTGCATTTGGTACAATAAACTGAATCAAAACAAAATAGACAATGTTTTCCATAACATCTTGATGGTGTCTTTATTTGTTCCCTTAGCTGTTATTTTCCTCCCTAAAATTCAGTTTACAACATACGTAAAGTTCGTTTCAGCTAACAGTCGCAGGTGGAGAGCAATATTCTGTGGGCAGCCTGGAGTACAATATCAGGGGCAGGCTCTCTGGCTTCCAAACTCTATATAACAGCTCAGTTGTCAAGATCCCAGAAAGTCAACAACTGCAGAATCCAGATACACTGCCAGGTAGGATTGTGCAAAATATATTGATCATAAATAGCAGAGAGTAGGAATTAAAGGAGAGATGATGCTTCCCTGACTTACAGGTGATTAGGGGAAAGAACAAAACAATTCAGAAATTAGGTTTGAGGGAAAATTACTCTAACCTGGACATTCACACCATGGGCCCACTCAGCCTGTGCTATTTGGTTACACCTGCTTTTGCTGAGCACCAGGCAGTTGGGCTTTAATGTTCTCCCTGAAGCTCAAAATGAACCGTGCTTTCCACATGATCGTCAGTAACTTTAGCTATTGTCAGTTGTACTCCCTTCTAAGAGAAACCTGCAAGTGAACACACAAAATTTTATAATATATTTGAGACAAAGAACAATGAGGCAGTTGGAGAGAAAACACGCAATTTGGTGCCACTTTTGGTGACAAGAGGGAGAAAGTAAGTCAGGCCGTCAGTCAGGCTAAGGAGTCTGGAGCTGGAGACAGGGGGAGGGGAGCAGGAGAACTGGATGAGGCAGACTGGTGACAGGAAGGTTGTCGGGAGCAAACCTGTAGAAATCTGAGAAAAGCAATTTCACAGTTAAACTTATGATCAGGCCTCGCTTTGCTGCCTGCAGGCCAGCTATGGCCTGTCCAGACACAACTCTGTCTTTGCCTCCTGTAACAACAAGTACCCCAGGGGTCCCACGTGCTGTGGTGCCACACCAGGACCTTCATCTACATAATTCCTCACTGATCTAGGATGTATGAACATGTTGCCCTCTGAGTGACCTGTTACATTTGTTACTCCTGATGTACCTAAACTATTGCCTGCTGGATACCTGTTATGTGCTGGCCTCTCAATGATCTGTTATTTACCTACTTCCGATTTACCGAATAAAAAGGAGCAAGCTGGAGTCCTTTGTCTTTGCTGCCTGGAGCAGCATGGATCAGGCTCAAGCTCAGCCTCTTCGCTAAGTCTCATTTCTGATGATATGTTAATTTGCTTTGTGCTGTCGGGCTTACAGCACTAGAATTTAACTGCAGAGTTTCCAGTTATGTCCCTTTTCTCTGTTCCCTATAGAAGATGACAGTGGGTCTGACTGAAACTTGACCCTGTTTCATTTAACCACATTGCAATACATTTCCACTGTAAGAGCTCCCACCAGAAGGAAATATAACATATTTCTGAGTCCATTTTTGGCCACCCATAAACTCATATCTGTTTGGTAACTAAACTACCCTGTCCAAGGAGCTCCGCCCCTCCTAAAAAACACAACAACACACAACACAAATAATCCTGGCATCATGACACACTCCCATAATCTAGCATTCTGGGAGGCTGAGACAGTAAGATCACAGTTCAAGACCATCCTGAGCAATCTAATGCTTTAGTGAGATCCTATCACAAAATGGGGTTGTGTTTCAGTGAGAAGGTCCTGGGGTACAGTACAAAAGAGGAAAGGAAATCAACAGAAAAGAAATGAGGAAGGAAGGAAAGAAGCAACGAAGGAAGGAGCCTTCTTCTGAGACTTCACAGAAGTGAAATAGGTGCTGTTTTTTTTCTGTGTGATAACTAGATTTATTGTCTTTTTAGCTCACAGCAGTAAGCTGTGTTTCTTTCTTATAATAAACGTTCATTTATTCTCACTTCAGAACTGGTTCATGTTTGATTTCTACCTAATATTGGCTGTATCCCATGCTAGCCAGTGATGTATTTACAGAGCAATTCATTGCTAGAGATTGTGTCCAGACGTCTCCTCCGAAGCCTCATGCGGTCATGGCTGGGGGTTTTGGAAGCAGCTGAATCTAGGATACGTGATGCTAGGATCAAGGTTGAGCTGCTGGGATTGATTATAACGTGCTGCTGGGATTAAGGCTGCCCCACCCTGGGTGTGAGTGTTATCTGCCCTAAGGATGGGTAGCCTGGACAGGATAGAAGGGACAAAAAGAAAGTCGCTGCTCGTTCCTTGTCATTTGCTAGCTGCTGCTTTTTTGCCTTCGAGTTCTCTGAACTGTCTCTCCTCTGTGGCGCCTCTCTGTCCTTCCTTCTTGCCTCGGAGCCAGCCAACTGTGGACTGAAACCTCTACAAACTAGGAGTCAAAATAAGCATCTCCTCTTTTAACTTTGTGTTGTATTTTGTCTCGGTAATGACAAAAGTATCTGAGACATTCGTCATCGACTTAGTACCCGAAGAAAGAGTTTTTCTCCTGAAATAACCTTGTTGGAAGTTGTTTAATTCCAAGGTCAGTTCCAGACGTCTGTCAGGATGTTCCCATGCTTGCGCCCAAGGAAAGCCAACACTCTATATCGCCAGGGCTGAAGGAAATTCACCGTTATTGTGTTGAAGGGAAGTATAATGTGCTTGTTACACTGTGAAAAGCTGGATGGGCCTCTTCCCTAACCGAGCTGGTACGGCACCGCCAGGCCCATGAAAATGCCACAGTGGAGAGGCTTCCCAAAGCAAGGCTGTGAAGAGCTCGTCAGTCCACACTAGCACAGTAGCAAACTGCTCCGGGAAGGATGCATAAATTCCTCAGTGTGTACAAGGGAAGGGAGCTCACCTACTAAGCACTCAGCTCTGGAAGGATTATGAGGCCCTCCCAGAGTACACCAGTCATTAATGAAATCCTGAAAAGGAAGAGTAAACGAGATACAGCAGACCAACATGGTTAAAACTGCATGATTTCTCACGAGATATCCAAAATATCAATAAAGGAGCAAAATAAAATATAGAAAGAGTAAACATGGAGATAGATGTTTTGTAAATGGGAAGGGGACCAAGAGATAGGGTGGGGATGAAAAAAGAATTAAAATGTACTGCACTACTCCACACAAGGAAGGTAATCACTACGTGCTGCATAATTTTAATACAAATTTAAAAATCAGAAGATAGAGTTGATTGGAAGGGGAAACTGATTCAAAGATATAGTAGTGATGAGCTGTGCGTAGGGTGTTTTTAAGGACAGAGAAATTTCAAGAATTATCCTGCCCCAGGGTTCTAGCTTGAGTCCTGTCTAGATTCTGCTAACCACAAGAGGTAGTAAAAAAATGGAGAACTGAGTTTTAGGTGGATTGAGTATGAAATGCCTGTGAAACTCAGGCACAGGAGACAAGTGTGGAATGGAGTTAGGGAAAGTAAAAGACTGAGTATGAAATGCTCAATGGGACCTTCCTGTCCCAGAGTGCCTTGGTAATATTACCACCAGCTCCTTTCCAGACAAATCCAAGGGGGCCATCTTGAGGGTCAGGGTAGAGGTGGCACCAGCAACGCTATAAGTACACCTGGGGGGGGAAACTGTGATCTCACGGGGTCCAGCCTGGGTGGACATGGTATAGGTGACTGGTGTTTGGTGAACCAAAATTTGGAGCAACTGAAGAAAGTGGCACTTGGTTTTCTCTGAGCTGAAAATCAACAGTTGATAGCCTTTTCTTTTCCTTTGAGATAGAATTTAAGTTGCCCAGACTGGCTTCAAACGCTTGATGTTCTGCATCAGCCTCCTGAGTGCTGCGATTGCAGGTTTGCCTCTCTGTGTCCTGCTCCAGAAGTCATTTGAAGTGCACTAAACCTCTTTAATAAGTTACCTAATTTTCTTTTTTTTAAATCTCTTTAAATTTCCTATGATACATCTTGAATTCTGTCCTAACTCTTCTATTGATATTTTTTTATCTGTAACATTAGGTTGAATTATTCTGAGACTCTTTTCTTTTTATAACCCTTGTTCTTGTTTCCTGCATGCATTATCTAATCCCCTGGAGACCACCATTAAAATACTGGGGGAGGGGGCTAATGCTGTCTTCCATTCGCTGAATTGCTACCATTGTTCTTTCTCCACATTTGTTTTGGGGATTCCCTTCTTCCACAGTTGGGGAATTTTTTCAAATGTGTTACAATTATTTGCTGATGGCTCACACTTAAAAAGAAGGCACTAAAAAGATAATTGAAATCTCTAAGTGCTTGGACCCACACATTGATTTCAAGCTTTATTCAGAGTGGAGATGGTCATTCTTGGGGGAGAGCCCCATTGTCAGAACTGCAAAGCTTCCAAGGAACACTCTTTCCAGAGACCAGCTCCAGCGATCTGACACTCAGGAGGTTAAATCCCAGGAGACAGTGCGCTGTGGGGACTCAGGGAGTGGCAGGAAGACTGTGCAGCAGTCAAGATTTCTTATTTTACTTTATTTACTTTCATTAAGGGGTAGTACTTGAGATTGGACCTGGAGCCTTCACACTTAGCTATATTCCTACCCCTTTTATCTATATTTTTAGAAAGTCTTGCTAAATTGCTCAATTGCCCAGGCTGAGTTTGCACTTGTAATCTTTCTGCCTCCACTTCCAGCACTCTGGGATCAAATGCAGCCACAACAGTCAAGCTTTATCACTTTCCCTCTTTTCAGTGCAGCGTCTCACCCCACCCCTAGATGCTCATGGCATCTGACTTCTGAGTCTCCTGGTCAGAATTTCTAGGAAGTGACTCTACAAAATGGGGCAGGGACGGTTGGAGGAGGAGGTCCATGTGAGTTGAAGAACTAAAAAAAAGGGATGGAAGATACGTACATAAAAAAGATTATCAGACCTGGCTGACCTTCCTCTATGGTTTTATTGGCCCCAATTTTCTGGGGTTCTATTCAATAAACTTGCACTTTTCTTTTGTGTATAGCCTCTTCCTTTGTGGTTTGGGGTACCAAGTAGTTGTTATTCTTCCTCTTGCTCCTCTAAATATCTTTGGCTTTTCAGCTTTGGTACATGTCTCTTCTCCTTTCCCTTTGTTATCATAGGTTTATTCTTTTTATTCTTTTTCAAAAAATTTATTTTATTGGCACATTTTATATACATTTTATGATCACAGTTGACATTGAGAATTTGTATTAGTACATGACATGACTTTATTCTCATTTTTCATATTTCCTTGTCCTCTGTGCAACTCCCCTGCACCCTATATATATAAGCTTTAGTTCCTTTCATTTAACCATCAGATTTTTTTTTCTTTTTTAAAAAATTTAAATATTTATTGATACATTATATATACACATCACAACCACACTCAACATTGAGAATTTGTATCAGTATATCACACAACTTCTCATTTTTTTCCATTGCCTTACCCCACACCCCATATACATAAGCTTTCTTTCCTTTAAGTGAAATAAATAGGTCACACATGTATACATATCATATCTTTTCTCTGATATAAGAAACTGAAGATATAAATGAATTCTAGATGTATGATAGATATTGTGAAATAGAAAATATTCAAAGGGAAATGGGGTGTAATGTGGGGAAAGAAAAAATGTGATCATAGGTTTATTCTTTTCTTTATCCCCTGTACCTCAACTGGATTTTGGAAAAGGACTAGTGATGCTCTCACAGCTCAGTCTACCAGGTGATATCAAATTTCTGATTGATTTCGAAACATGTTAAGTGCTCCGTGTGTGAGATTCTAGGAAACACCAAGACTGCAGTCAAAACACAGTGCATTCTCGGGCCAGGGATTTAGCTCAGTGGTTCCGGCGCCTGTCTTGCAAGTGCAAAGTCCTGGATTCGATCTCCAGTAACCACATACAATACTGGGCATGGAAACTCACCCCAGCAGCAACCAGTACCACTTACCACAGTGCCAGGCGTGGTGACTCATGCCTGTAATCCCAACACTCAGGAGACAGAGGCAGGAGGATTGCTGTGATGTGAGTTTGAGGCTGAGCTCAGGGCCAGCCTGAACTACAAAGAGAGACCCTGTCTCAAAAAAAAACCTAAAAAAAAAAAACCAAAACAACAACAAAAAAACCACAGTGCATTCTCAATAACCCAAGGGGCACAGCCACTGTATAGGGAAGAAAATCTTACAAGAAAATTCATAGTACAGCAAAAGCCATTTTGTAAGAAAAATCAATGCTATCAGTTAAACTACGTGATTCTAAATATTTTTTCCCCTGTGTGTCTGTGGACTGGGCCAATTATTTTAATTATACTCTTAGGAAAGCTATTGGAATTCAATTAAAAGTGATTTCCATCAGCATGCAATTCAGTGTATTGCTTCTGAGCACAGAGAACTGACACTTGGCTTCACGATATTTTGACTGTGGACTGATCCTCAGAAATACAACATGAGAGGTTGTATTAAGAGTTTTGATAAAATTCACAGAACCAGCCTATCTGAAGCTGCAGACTGAGAGAACATTTCTAACACAAATGCTGAAATTCTCTCTAAGGAAGCATACTTTTCATCTAAAAAATCTGGATATCTAAACAGGAGAACGGACCAATAAATGGAAGCAAATCAAAACTGTAAAACACAAAAATTCACTTGAGATTAGGGTAAATTCCACAGGAATTAATAAGGCTGGAGTATAATACATAAGTAACAGAAAGGAAAAAATGCAAACTGTTTAAAGTAGTAACTTCTGGGAAGCTGTCTTTGCCCATCTGGGCTATAATAATGATGTGCTATACACGGGGTTGGTTTCCAAACAATAGACATTCATTCATTTCCTCACAGTTCTGGAATCTGTGCATCCTCCAACTGATTCTAGTCTGGGCAAGTTCTGGTAGGGTTCCTTTTTTAGGATGCAAAAAATTTCTGTTTTATCCTCATATGGCAAAAAAAAAAGCAAGACAGCTTTCTGGAGTCCCTTTTTAGAAGAGCACTAATATATTCATGAGGACTCTGCCTCAAGATCTAATAGGGCCAGCATTTGGCTCAGTGGTTCTGGCATCTGCCTGGCAAGCACCAGGTCCTGAGTTCAATTCCTGGAACAACAACAAAAAATAAACTAATAAATTCACTAAAGCCCTAATATTATCCACAATAAGGGTCAGCATTCCAACTTTCAAATTTGGAGAGATGGGTGAACATGAATATTCAGCCCATAAAAGGATGGGAAAAGAGATTGAAATGGGAAAATTTGTTTGAGAAAACTTTAAATACACGTATATTAATTTTTACAGAGAGAATTGTTAATATCTCACCTTTACTTTACTTGAGCGTAGCAGAGTGGCACATGCTTGTAGCTCCAGCCCTTGGGAGGCAGAAGCATGAAATTTGTGAGTTCAGCAGAGCAAATTGAAGGCCAGCATGGTGAGAAGACAGTCTTCTCTGTCTCAAAACACCGAGAATTAACAATAACAATAATGTTCTTAAATTTTCAATGTATAATTTTTTCCTAGAAAGCTTCTCTCTCTCTCTCTCTCTCTTTCTCTCTCTCTTTCTTTTTTTTTTCAGTATTGGGGATCAAACTCATGACCTTGTACTTGCAAGGTAGGCAGCAATGCCATTGGGTTAAAGCCCCAGCTCTCTTAGAAGGTTTCTTAACCATGAATCTTTTTCTAAGTAGGCCATGATAATCCTGCTGAGTAGAGGATCTGACTCTGGTAAAGGGGGATAAGCCCACTCCATCCTTTCTGTCCTGTTGCAAACCAGGCATGAGTGTCCTGCTTTTCCTCCACAATACCTGACCTAGATTCAAGAAGTTCTAAGCAGAAAGAGGACACTGGGTCCCAAGAGACCTATAGAAGAAGCCTCTGGTTTGGGTCCAAGGAATAAGAAAGAAAATTTCTGACTGTACTCAAATAAGAAAAATAGATGTATTTTCTAAAACCCTATCTTCTCTTTTGCATTCTCTCCCAGATGTCCTAGCCCATAGGCATTCCCATGAGTGTTGATAGTAATCATGGTAACAGCAGGAGCTTACAGTCACCAAAAATTGGATACAATCCAAATGTCCTACAGTGTGAGAATAGCCAAATAAAGGGTATGATAGCCACAAAATAAAATAATACTACAGAAACAAAGAGGAATGAACTATTAAAATATGCAGCCTGGATGAATTTCAACTGCATGATGCCGAGTAAAATAAACCAGCCTCAAAATTTAATAACTGTATGTTGTAATGGTGGTTGTAGCATTTTGGGGTTTTGTTTTTGTTTTTGTTTTGAAACGGGGTCTTTCTTTATAGTTCAGGCTGGCCTTCAACTCACTAGGTAGCCCAAACTATTTTCAAATTTGCTTCAGTTTCTCAAATTCTGAGGTTATAGGCATGTGCCACCATGCCCAACTACATATTCTATTTGCTTTTTGTTTTTCTGGTACCAAGAATCAAGTTGAGGACCTTGCATGTGCCAGGCAGGCATGGTCCATGTTCTATTTGTACCGCAGTCTCAAGAAGACAAAACCACGGTGACAGAATGGCTCAGGAGCTGCCATGGTGAGGAATATAAGGACAAGATGATAACAAAGGACAGAGCACGAGGAAGTTTTTTGGTGATGAAACTTACTATAGTTGGACGAGTGCTCCCCAAGGGGAACATATGCATTCACTTGTTCCCAGGGTGGCAGTATTGGAAATTGCTGTAGACCTTTAGGAGTGAGATCCTTAAATTATTAGGGTGTGGCTTTGAAGAAGACTGTGAGAGCTTGGCCTCGGTTTCTGTTTCCTCAAGATGGGGCTCAAGAGGGGAGCATTTAATGTATCATAGTTAAACTTAATTGTCAACTTGCCTGGATTGAGAGAAACCTACCAGTAGGAAACTGGTAAGGCTCTCTGAGTGCTTCCGGATGTATCGGGCAGATGACTGGCGTGTGACACAGCAAACTGAGGAGGGGAAACTGAACCCGGATATGGATAGCTCTGTCAACTAGGCGGAGGAACTTGTCAGAACAAAGGGGAAGCTCACCTTTGCTTGTTCTCTGTCTCTGCTTCCTGGCTGCTGTGATATTAAAGCATTCCTCCACCACATCCTTACATTACCCCACAATGTTTCTGCATCACCACAGACCCTAAAAGCAGTGGAAACAGCCAACCATGAAACATGAGCCAAAACAAACCTTTTCTCCTGTAAGTTTATTTTTTCCTGGTATTTTGTTAGCTTTTGATGAAAAGCTAACTCATATGTACCCCCTTCCACCATGATGCACCATCTTCACCAGGATCCCATACACACAAAGCTGCCCAATCTTGGCCTTCAATCTTCTGCTCTTTATTTCCTAAGAGCCTGTGTCAATTATTTCATTACAGCAATGGAAAACTGACTGAATAAACCACTTTGTATCCCAATTGAGTGATAGCTACATTCATCTATGTGTGTGTTAAAACTGTATGATTTTACACCAAAATAAGTGAAATAATTTGCAAGGAACATTAATCAAACTTTTTAAAACCTTATTTCAATTACTGGGAATTTCTGTATATTTCAATGATGTTAGTTTTCTGATTGGTTCTAAGAAACATAAAAAAGCATTCACTTTACAAAGTCAGAAGCTTAACAAGAAGATACCCACTATGAATCTACATTTTTATCAATTGTGTCTAAAACTGCTGCTTGAATTTTAACAAGATTTATCATGTAAGAATGACACTCTGGCATTCCAAAAATGTAGCACATTTTATTTTTTCAAAAGTTTTCTTTAAATTTCAAAGATTTCCTCAAACTTTTCAGATTGGTATGAGATGAGATGGGGGTGGATAAGTTCTTTTTATGAAAATGGAGTGTTCCTATTACTTTTAATATTTCATAGTCCGTTATTTTTATTAACTATAGAAGAAGATGTATAACATGTATACAAAGCATGTATTTTGTTTTGTTTTGTTTTGTTTTTGAGACAAAGTCTCACTTTGTAGTTAAGACTGGCCCTGAACTCGTGTAGCCCAGGCTAACCTTGAAGTCACAGAAATCCTCTTGCCTCTGCCTCCCAAGTGCTGGGATTACAGGCATGAGCCACCACACCAGGCACTGTGGTATGTGGTACTGGGGCCTGAACTGAGGACCTTGAGCTTGCCAGGCAGATGTCCCAATAACTGAACTAAATCCCCTGCCCACACAGCACGTGTATTGCATGTAGTGTAGCAAACACAATTCTACTACTCTACTGTTTGAATGTCACTCTTCTAACTCCAAAATGACTCCCTTTACTGAATTGATTTCAAAAAATTCCACTGAACATGAAGGGCCTGAATAGTGACTAGCCATCCATTTCTCCACTGTTTACACCAGTTTTTAGCTTCTGTCCTCTGATATGTCAAGAAAAGCTAATGATCCTCTTAAGCACACAGCATACACACCCTTATCTCTCTGGCCAGTATTTACTGGAATTGATTGCTTAGAGAATTGCTTCCTCTTAAAGATCCAGGTCAGTCTGCTCATCCATTAAGTACTTTATGTTCATTATAATCAATTTGAACCTTTCAGAACCCTGAAAGTCACTTATAGATTAGATTGTACAATTGTTCCCCAATTATTCTTATATCCAATATTTTCCTTTTGGTGTTTTGAAACAAGGTCTCAATATACAGTTCAGGCTGTCCTAGAATTTACTATGTAGCTCAGGATGGCCTTGGACTCAGAGATCCTCCTCCCTCAGCCTCCTAATTCCAGGGTCACAGGTGTGCACCACTATGCCCAGCTCTCACATTCTAATTTTAGTATTAGTTTTGTTTTTTGTTTTTTTTCTTTAAAATTGAAAGTTCTTGGAAGAAGGTCTGTTTCATGTGGAGTTTTTGTTTGTTTGTTTTGTTTTGTTCTTTGAGATAGGGTCCCTCTAGGTAGTTCAGGATGTCCTTGAACTCATTGTGTAGGCCAGGTGAGCCAAGAACTTGTCATTCTCCAGCTGCAGCTCCCCAGCACCAGGATTACAGACATGTGCCATATTTCTTACTAATGTAAGATAAATATGCAAAGGAATCCATTACTTCCCTATTTAACAGAAATAATAAGTGATGAAGTGTAATAAGAAAAAGATCCCACTTATAACATCAAATTAATGGCTTAGACACTAAAAAGAAATCAGCAACAGTAAAAACCATGGAGAGAAAATGAGATCCATACCATAGGAGACTCAATACTCTAATGCTTCCCAAATTAAACTATCAATCAAAAGCATCCCGTATGTTGACAAACTATCTCTATCTCGTTTAGAAAATAAGTGTTAAGTCTGATCTAAATACTTTTAGAAAAATAGTATAAATTAGTTTACTGTAGCAGATAATTAAACATTTTATAATTACTCAGTAATTAAAATACTGTGGTCTTGAAGTCCTAATAGAAAAATAAGAATAATAAGTTGAGAAGTGGAATCACAGAGTTAAGTGAACCTTTGAGCTCTCAGTGATATAAACACCCCTTTGTGGCACAGGCGCTGTAGGTTTGACACCACTGACTAAGGGTGTCACTCAGAGTAGAATTATTTTCTACCAGGTGCAAAGCTCTTTGCTTAACTCCTAGCACTGCAAAAAGAAAGAAAAGGAGAAGGAGGAAGGGAAGGAACAGGAGGAAAAACAGGAGAAAAATGAGGAGGATGAAAAGGAAGAAGAGGAGGAGGAAGAGGAAGAAGAGAAGCCAAAAAGAAAGCAGAATGAAGCTTAACAATTTTAAATACATAATGAAAATAACACTTTAAATTGCTGAAGATGGACTACTCAACTCATGGCTGAGAACTTTATTTCTTATTTTCATACTGAATCCAAAAATAAGTTTAAATTATATTAAATATTAGAAAATAAAACTAATAAGGCTAGCCCTAAACACATGTGTAGGCCAGGCTGGCCTCAAACTAGTAGCAGTCCTTCTGCCTCTGCCTCCTACTGCGTACTGGGATTTTAGGCATGAATCACCACACCCAGTATTGTGGTACATGATACTGGGGATAGAACTCAGGACCTTGTGCTTGCCAGGCAGATGATGGAACCACTGAGCTAAATTCCCAGCCTTAATTCTACTTTCTGAAACTGTGGTGATAGCAAAACAATTCTCAATTGTCTGTATATTTACCATGTAGAAATGTTTAAATGAACTATTCTTCACCAATGCTGCAATATCACTCACCTGCTGAAAAGAGCAAGATGGAATTATTTGTATGGACATTTAAAGTTCCCAAGTCATATTATTGCCCAGGAAAAGCAAACAAGGTAGGCAGGCTGACACCCAGATCTCACTAAAGCTGAACCTGTACCTGGCAGCACACAGAAGACTGGTAACAAGGATCAGTGAAGAAAATTTATTAACATGGAATACAGGAAACCCAAGAGCTTACTTAGATCAGAGGCTTCCCAAGAGGCTCTTTAGTCCTAGAGAAGGTCATCTGCCTATCTTAACATTTGAGGGAAAGATACACTGCCAGCTCAAGAGAGGAAAAATGCTTTCTGTATTTACTTTTACCTTGTGCTGGTTTTAGTCTTCATTAATGCAGTGCCTGGTGACTGTTGAGTATGTGCTGGTTGGAAGTGACTTGTCAAAGAAGTTTGGGTGCTAAGAATTCTCACCCTTTATAACCACAGCTTACAAAGCGTACAGTGAGATACACAGAGTGAGCAGATGCATGAAGAATGGGCTGTGATGCAGTGAATTCTGGGTACCCCAGAGAAGGGTTTGAAAGTCAGGGGGATGCAACCAGACAAAAGTGAACTTAGATGTTTCACTTCAGGGCCTTCTGTAGAGTCTAAGTCTATGACTCATGTTAAATAATTCATTCATGGTCCAGGGATTTAGCTCAGTGGCGCCGTGCCTACCTGGAAAGCACAAGGCCCTGAGTTCAATCCCCAGTACTGAAAGAAAAAAAAAGTATTAATTTATACCAAATGTCAACTCAAATAACTTCACAGAAAGACTTTCCAAAAAATAATGAAATGTATTTAAAATTAGTAGAATTTTGCAGCAGGAATACATGAGTCATAGTACACTATGGAGTATTCATGGAGTTTGAGGAGCTGATTTAGTTAGCAAACATGGGGGAAAAAGTATACAATGCTACTCGGTTATAAACTCTTGGTCTTGAAAACACAGGCAGGTGTTGACACCAGCTCACTGCCATCGGTACAGTTGCTAGGCGAGTGTTCTGTCTAGAGATTGTCCCAGCTGTTGCTGTCTTGAAGAATATTAAGAATATGAGTTTTACATAAAGAACATACAGGGAAATGGCACTTTTTTATTTTAACAAAGATTGCATTCCTTGCCACAAAAATCTTTAAATGGCAAACACTGACAGATGCAATCACATAAAAATGTTAAACTTAGCTGGATATGGTGGTACATATTTGTAATCCCAACACTCTGGGGGGCTGAGCTATGAGGATTTCAAGTTCACTCACTTTCCCCCCACACCAAACTAAAAATGTATAAGAGATGAAAAAAAAAATGATGGTACCTGAAGAATTATTATTTTGTTGTTATTGTTTTTTGTTTTTTGTTTTTTGTTTTTTTTTTTGAGACAGGGTCTTGCTTTGTGGTTCAAGCTGGCCCTGAGCTCAGCCTCAAACTCACATCACAGCAATCCTCCTGCCTCTGCCTCCCGAGTGGTGGGATTACAGGCGTGAGCCACCATGCCTGGCACCGTGGTATGTGGTGCTGGTTGCTGCTGGGCGTGAGTTTCCACGCCCAGTATTGTATGTGGTTACCGGGGATTGAACCTGGGTCCTTGCGCTTGCAAGACAGGTGCCTAAACCACTGAGCTAACTCCCCGGCCTAAAGAATTATTAAGAATAACCAAAAGACCAACAACCTCATAGAAGGATGGGTCTATGATATAAGCAAACAACTCCCATTCAGTCATACTTTGTGCTATGGCTGTGTCTAGATGTCTCATGTGGTCATAGGTAGAGCGCTTTCAGAGACAGGTGGATCTGGAGTGTGTAGTACTGGGATCAAGTGTGTGTGATTATGAGTTTAGTGCACTGCGTGGTTTGTCATAGTTCTGGGTAAGGTTAGGGGTGCCTCACTGTGGATGAGTGTTATTTGTCCTAAGGGCAAAAAGTAACTAAACACTTTGATGCTCAACTACTTTCAAACTCATCATATTTTGAACCCAAAATTCTGCCCTAGTACTCATCATTTGTTTGGTACTCAGTATGCAAGCTAATACGCAAGCTAGAACTTGTAGCTGCCAATGAATCCTGACTCATTCTCCTTTCCAGACAAAGTTTAGTTTAGTTTGTTGGAAATTCATTTTGGGTACTTGCTGAGTCTACCAGTGTTAGGTCCTGAAATCTCTTCACCGCGAAACAGAACTCAACTCACATGTAATCACAAAGGTGTTTTATTAACACAGCATGCCGTGGGTCTACTGAACTAGTCAGAAAGACCCCGATGGCAGAGACTATGTCTTTTTTATAGCAGTGTACAAACAAGTTAAGGTTACATCAGGCCACTTGGTTTTACAAAGAACTACAAGGTTAGCATAACCTTCTCTCTGAGACCTTCTCTCTCAGAACAGACTAAACACAGTAAATCAACATGTCTTTCAAGAATTAACCTGAGCTTTGCTTTTTATCTTTTCTCATAGCATAGTTTGTACAAAATGGAGTCAGTTTGGTTCCTCCACCAGAATCAATTAACAGTCAGTACAGAAGTATCGCTGCACACATAATTACAAAATTACATGTGGGACATATAAAAAGAATTCAACTTCTCTATGTATAAAACAAAGGTACATTAAAGCAGTAAGTTTTGCCCATCAGTAATACTGAAAGCTCATGAGAGTTACCAGTGACTTTCATATTCTTTGTGTGAGTTTGAATCAACTTAACCCTCTAGGGACACAACTTTATATTCCCATCAAAACATAGAAACAGCCTATACTTTGAAACAGAAACTCCATCCCTACCAATGTATTCCTAGAGAAGTAATCACATGTGTGAAGAAGAGAGGTTTTCAAAGATATTTCATGTATGACAGCAAGAGGCTAGAAGCAATCTAACTGTTCATCAATAATCTAGTAGCTAAAGAAATTGCAGATTACCCTTCTTAGGGAACACTTACCATAGTCCCATCTTTGTTACATTGTTCAAAGGAAAATAAATCACAGAACAAAATTACATCCTATATTTCAGACAATGCTGGAAAAATCACTACTACATTTATGCACAATAATGAACTAAATTGGGCACCCTTTGAAAAATATTCATGTGGGTCAGGGATTTAGCTCAGTGGTCCTGGTGCCTGCCTTACAAGCACAAAGCCCCTACTTTGATCTCCAGTAACCACACACAACAATGCCAGGTGTGGTGACTCACATCCATCAGCAATCAGTGCCACATACCACAGCGCTAGTTGTGGTGACTCACATCTGTAATCCCAGCACTTAGGAGGCAGAAGCAGGAGGATCTCAAGTTCAAACAGCCTGAGTAACCTGGAAAATTATATATATATAATCATATATAATCACATATATATATATGTATATATATGTATATATATGTATATATGTATATATGTATATATATGTATATATACATATATATATATATATATATGAACTGAGGATGCAGCTCAGTGTAAAGGCTCTGAATTCAACCCTGTGTGTGTGTGTGTGTGTGTGTGTGTGTGTGTGTGTGTGTGTGTAATATATTTGGATACGGAGCCTTTAAAGAGATAACCAGTTAAGATGAGACTGTCAGTGTGAGGTCATCTTACTTTTCTCATTGCTGTGACTCAATGCTTAACACCCAAAGTCAAAGAAAGAAAAGTTTATTTTGGGTGTGGTCTGTAGAGGCTTCAATCTGCAGTCATCTGGGTCCAAGGCAGGGTGGTATGGCAGAGGGTGTCAGAGCAGTGGAGGAGCAAAGAAGCAACAAGAGACAAATGACAAGCCACAAGTGACCCTCTTTCCATCCCTTACCTCTTACTTACCCAGCCTACCCACCTTCAGGGGAGATACATTCACCTCCAGGGTAGGGTACCCGAATCCTACCTGTGTCTATGCCAAACCAAGCCGCCTGGACAAAGCAGTGGACTAGCTTAGTAATCACATGGGCTTGATCCCAGCATGACACCCTCCAATCCAGCTGCCTCTGCAAATCCCCATCTGTAACTGCATTAGGCTCTGAAAGAACATCTAATATAAGCCGTAACAGAGCCCTAATCAGTATGACCAGTGTCCTTATAAGAAGAGGAAATTCAGACACACAGAGAGGCAGGGGCCATGTGTTCCGGCTAGAAAGACCATGAGCATGCCAAGGAGAACACAAGGAGGGGGCAGCCAAAACCCCAGAAGAAACCAACTTACCTCATCTTGATCTGATATATCCAGCCCTGAATTTTTGTTGTTTAAGCGGCCCAGTCTGTGGCATTTTCTATGAAAGCCCTAGTAAGACACATGGAAAGGATTTTAGGAAGATGCACATTCATTTGAAAATAGAGGTCAACACTAAGGTTCTGGATTGAGAAAAGAAAAAAAAAAAGATTACAAAATAAATTTCACTCTATATACTATGGGTTGCTAGACATTTGTTTGTTGGTTCATTTGTTTGTTTGTTTTATGATGCTGGGGATCAAGGCCAGGACCTGCGCACTGATCTATGTCTCCAGCCCATTTTACTTTTTCTTTTGAGACAGGATCTCACTATGTTTGTAGGTTTCCCAGGCTAAGTACAAACTTGGAAATTTCCTGTCTGAGCCTCCCAGAGTGCTAGGATTAGAGGCATGTATCATCACACTTGGCTACTAAATGTGTTCAGAGATGACACTCATTTCCATCATAATTTATAGAAGGAAAGAAAGAAAGATAGAAAGGAGGAAGAAAGGAAGAAAAACAGGAAGGAAGAAAGAGAAAGAAAAAAAGAAAGAAAGAAAAAGAAGAGTCCTGTATACCACTATCCCCTTTCTCTGTGATCCTACCACTCAGGATATGGAGGCAAATGGGTCATAAATTTGAGGCCAGCCTGGACCACAGAGCTAAATCCCCACCCCCATTTTTAAAATTCAGTTGAAATTATAGGGACAAAGATAAAATAACACATTCTTAAGCTTTGTAGTTCAGGCTGTCCCTGAGCTCACTATGTAGTCCACCAAGGCTACCCTTAAACTCTCGACAATCCTCCTGCCTCTGCCTTCTGAGTGCTGGGATTACAGACTTGAGCCACCATGCCTGGCACTGCGGTATGTGAACCAGGGATCGAACTTGGGACCTTGCACTTGCCAGGCAGAAACTGGAACCACTGAGCTAAATTTCCGGCTCAATAACAGATTTTATAAAATGTTTTTATGGTTAGTGTTTGTTCTGTGGTTTACTTTTGTTCATTTTTGCCTTGCAGTTCTGGAGCTCCAACCCAGGAACTTTTTTCATGCCAGTCAAGCACTCTACCCCTAGACCACATCCCCAAGCTGGCATTTTCGTCTTCAGCAGGTTTGAGGAGTAAAAGCAGCTGCGCTGAACAATTCCCAAGCTGAATAATCAGACATTACAAAATACATCCTTAGTTGAAAGAAAGCTAGACTGCAGACGCCGATGTCTGTTTCTGGGTCAGCTTTCTCACTAGCTAGCTGCCTGGACAATGACAGGCTCTTAACCCTCTGGTCCTCCATTTCTTCATGCATAAAATGAGGCGATAAAAATAGAATTCCAGTATGATAACATTGTTGTCACTCAGAGCAATCTTTGAGCTGATGTGTGAGTGAATTCCATTCTTACATACATTTGTTAATCTCAGAATGTCAGCCTTGGGCTGGGGATTTAGCTCAGTGGTTCCAGCACCTGTCTTGCAAGCGCAAGGGCCCAGGTTCGATTCCCTGGCAACCACATACAATACTGGGCGTGGAGACTCACCCCAGCTGCAATCAGTACCACATACCACAGTGCCGGGCGTGGTGGCTCACGCCTGTAATCCCAGCACTCGGGAGGCAGAGGCAGGAGGATTGCTGTGATGTGAGTTTGGGGCTGAGCTCAGGGCCAGCCTGAACCACAAAGCGAGACCCTGTCTCAAAAAAAAAACCTAAAAAAAAAAGAATGTCAGCCTTATATCCAGACTCGACACGACTGGAGATTTCCTAGTCTTCTCTATGCCGATGGACCATCTACAGACGAGACGGTGCCCTGAGGCAACTGCAGGATCGCTGCACACAGGGAATACTCAAATATTTACAACTTTCACTTCTTCCCCAGAACCAGTTAGTTCAGGAGACTTAATAATAACAAGGGATGATTGTACCCAACTGTCCTGAGTGTGGAAATAGTGACATTGTCCCCACGGGGCTTCCAGGAGCTATAGCACTAAATGAAATGTTTAGTTTGCTCTTCCACCAAAGGGATCCTAAATGTAATATTTCAAGCTTGGTCTATTGATATAGCAGAAATGAAAGAAAATCAAATCAAAATGAAACACAAAACTCATTATAGGTGAAAGGCAAAGGGTAGATGAAGGTATTTTGTCTCCTGGAAATAAATATCAAAATGCAAGTGCATGATCTTCACACATTTCCTTTCTGCATAAAATAGACTCATGAGACCATATAAAACAAAAATGGAAATCAGTTCTCCAGTACCATAAACATCCGAAGATAGAAAAATGTTGGCTTTTGAGTTCTCATTAGCTGCCAAAATATTGAGTAGCAAAATAACAAAGCACTACCTTTTGCCTATATAACACAAAATGGTTGAAAGGACAATGCCCTGTACCCAAGACTCCCCAGGTACTCTTAGGGATTCTGAGTCCATTGCAAAAAAGTAGGAAGGGGTGGGTGGTGGGTGAGCTGGGCTACTAAGTTAAACAGTGGCTACTGAAATTAAGGTGTATGGAGCAATGCCAAACAGAGGAGCGAGTAGGACCCATGACCTATGTCAGACCCATTTCCCCCACCCACAGTTGCAATGCTAATTTTTTCCTTTACCTGCTTATTACTGCTATTGCTACAATTTCACTGGCGGTCAGACATGGCTTTAATGATAACGTGCGGCCCTCATTTGACCAACTTTCTATGCAAGAGAAATATAATGAGTAGCCCCTGGCAAACAGAGCTTGCATTTCAACAGAGAGAATCAAAAGGCAACATTAACAAATCAGTCTTTATGCTTTAGCGTAATTTCTGACTATAAAGCTTCCTTTAGATACAGTAGGGTGGAAACCACAGGGTGATGTGATAAAACGAATCTAGTGGTAGAAAGTGGAAATGTAAAGAAATATAAATGTCTCAAAAACTAAAAAACAAAACCATATGTAAGAACAGGGGTCACAGGACATGATATAGGTGACAGGGCCAGATCACAGAAGGTCTCAGAGACCATGGCAAGAGTTTGGGGTTATTCTAACTTCAATGAGAAGAGATCAGGCATTTTAATGCAAAGGACTGACATAGCTGCTTTGTTTGGATGGAAATATCTCAGAGATAATAAGCGCTTGCTGTTCTGAAGCAGAAATGACAATTCTCTAACTGAGAGGAATAATTTTGGATTTGGGGTGCCAGCCACGTGAGTAAGGGACACCTAGGACACCTTTGTGCAACGTTGGGGATCACTGGAGGGTGCCAGAGACTAGCAGGAAGACACCAGGTGCCTCTGGGCAGGAGCCAGGAATTCACTGCCAGTTCGCCCTCCCGTCTGCTGATCTGGGCCAACGATCACTGCACAGAAGCACAAAAGCATTGCTGGCTGTCCTGAAAGCTGCTGTTGTCTGGCATCCTTTTTTATTTTCCATCCATTGTCCCTAATCCCAACAGAGGAAGGACAGGGCTAAGACAGAAAGAGAAAGGTATGCACTGTAAGAATGATCATCTATCACTGCTTTTAAAAATCTCTGAAGTGAGTAACTATTCCTCCCACACACTGGGTACTGAGGGTAAATCTGGAGCTCTGCAAACTTGGGAAAAAATTGGGCTGGAACTCTTTCTTCCTATAATACTGACGGACAGGATCCTTTTAGTAATGGAGAGCCTCCCTTGGGCCAGGTGATGGAAAGGAAATGGTTCAGGCAGGCTATTTTTGTTTTTGTTGTTTTGTTTTGTTTTCTTTGGGTTATTTTTGTTTTCTTTCTTTTTTTTTTTTTTTTTGAGGCATGGTCTCACCTTGTATTTCAGGCTGGCCCTGAACTCGATATGTAGCCCAGGGTAACCTCAAATTCTTTGCAATCCTCCTGCCTCTAACTCCTGAGCGCTGGGATTACAGGCATGAGCCACTACACCCAGCATTGTGGTATGTGGTTACCGAGGATCAAACTTGGGACCTTCTACTTGCCAGGCAGACATTGGAACCACTGAGCTAAGTCCTCAGCCCAAGGCAGGCTATTTTGTGTGTGTGCTGGTTATTGTTCCCAGAGACTAACTGAATTACACCCTCAGCCCTTTTGATTTTTGTTGTTGTTGTTGTTGTTTGCTTGTTTGCAGTACCAGAGATCAAACTCAGAACCTTGCACTTGCCAGACAGGCAGAGTGTCACTGAGCTACATCCCCAGCCCCTAGCCCTTTTTAATTTTGAGACAGGATTTTATCAAGTCGGTAAGTTTCCTTTGCTGGACCTGGACTACAAACCTTCCTGCCTTGGCATGGCAGAGTCACAGGCTTGTGCCCACACACCCAGTTGCTGCTTGGGCTTGGGAGTTAAGTGGGTTCAGATTCAAATTCCAAGGAGCAAACAGCTTAATTTCTTTGAACTTTGGCTTCTTACTTGAATAGAAAAATGAGTGTTAAACCATACAAATTCCACAATGTTGTCTGGAGATCAAATGAACTAAACATATAATGTATGAAAATCTCTCACACCTGGGATGGTAGGGAAATATTTAATATATAAGATATTGAATATATAAAAGTTGTGGACACTTAGGAAATACTCAGATTAGTCATCTTCTTTTGTCCCCCTGCCATCCTTTGACTTTCCTTCCTTCCCTCAAGTGGGATTCGTGACAATCTTGGATTATACTAAATTTTCCTCAGCATTACAATATTATTAAAAGGTGATAGTGTCACATCAAGGTGAGCAACTAACCAGGGTTGAAACTTCCACACCAATCATGCATGAGAAGGGTAGAGTTTAAGAAATGTAAAGGAGGGCCAGGGATTTAGCTCAGTGGTTCTAGCATCTACCTGGCAAACACAAGGTCCTGAGTTTGATCCCTGGCACCACATACCACAGTGCAGGGCACGGTGGCTCACACCTGTAATCCCAGCACTCAGGAGGCAGAGGCAGGAGGATTGCTGCAAGTTCAAGGCTCGCCTGGGCTACATAGTGAGTTTAGGACCAGCCTGAACTACAGAGCCCTCCACAAAAAAACTTAAGAAAGAAAGAGAGAGAGAGAGAGAGAGAGAAAGACAGAATGATAGAAAGAAAGAAAAGTAAATGATTGATCTGCAAGGAGAAAAGCTGAAATAAGCTGCTGCCCGAGCGAGAGGGAAGAAGGTCCAGAACAAGAGTGGATACCTCAGCTTCTTCTTCTAGGATCGGGCATTCCTTGGGGTGAATACTTGAAACTCCTCACAATCATATTGTTCTCCTGGGCTATCTCTGCCTGGGCCCCAGGTGCGTTTTTCCTTTCATGGGCTTTGTTTCATCTCCTTTTTTCCTTTGCTTCTTGGAAGAGCCTTATCTCTGGTATGTATCGGTTGGTTAGGAGGAGATGATGAGTTTTCCTTTAAATTAGGCAGCAGCCCCTTGTCTTGTTTGTGTCATGTTGGAGTTGGTGGCGGACGGTTCTCCTGGCTCCCATGCACTTGGCCTTCTCCGTGCTCCATCTGCCAGCTCTTCCTCTGGTCAGTCTCTCCATTCGAGAGCATTCTTTCCTTTGTTGTAAATCATCCTGCTCTCTGTGCTACCTGCTGCCTTTTTGTATTGAATTTTCTTTTACTTTCTCTATGTTTGTCCTTTTAATCCCTCCCAAAGGAATTCCTCTAATAAAGTTTTAACACCTTCAATCAGGATTAGCCAGTGAAGAGAAAAAAGCCATCTTTAGTAAGATCTTCTCTTTGTTTCTTTAATAAAGTTTAATGAGACCTTTGTTCTATCCTTTCCCTGCTTACAGACCCCTGTCCCACAATAAGATCAAAGATAAGGGGCCGGGGAGTTAGCTCAGTGGTTCCGGCGCCTGTCTTGCAAGCGCAAGGGCCCGGGTTTGATTCCCCGGTGACCACATAACAATACTGGGTATGGAGACTCACGCCCAGCAGCAACCAGTACCACATACCACAGTGCCGGGCGTGGTGGCTCACGCCTGTAATCCCAGCACTCAGGAGGCAGAGGCAGGAGGATTGCTGTGATGTGAGTTTGAGGCTGAGCTCAGGGCCAGCCTGAACCACAAAGCGAGACCCTGCCTCAAAAAAAAAAACAAACAAACAAACAAAAAAAAAAGATCAAAGATAAGTATGTAGCACAGAGGTAGAGCTCAAACCTCACATGAATGAGGCCCTGAGTTTGATCCCCAGCACAAAAGGAAAGAAGGAATGCAGACAGAAATGTAGGGAAGGAAAGAAAAGTTAGAAGAAAGAGAGAGACAGAGAGACAAAGAGAAAGAGGAGGAGGACAAGGAGAGAGGAGAGAGAGAGAGAGAGAGACCATAAGGTCAACAGAACATTCAACTCTGAGCAGTTCTGGGACAAGCAGAAGGAGGGTCCAGTCAGAACCCCTCTTGTAGTGCTGCTGTGGGCAACAGTGTTACACTGATGGCCGTGGCGTACAGCCCTGTCCCAGCCCTGAAGCATTCATAGTCAATTCCATTCTCACAGAGCCCTGTAGCACAAATGTTCCGGGAGCTACTTAGGGCAAGAGGGCCCTGCAGGAAGTCAGGCTCAAAAAAAAAACATTCTATACTTTTTAAAACAGCAAATGACAGAAACTGAGATGAAGGCTAAAATCAGAATGACCAGCTAGACAAGCAGATGGAACAGTCATCCCACTAATTTCTGTGTCTTATAATCCAAACAGGAAGATTTCAAAGATTAGTGACAATTTAACAAATGCACAATAGTGCACACACTGTTCTAGACCCCAGGCTCAGAAGCGTGGTTACACAGATGAGTACACCCAAAGGGAAGGGGGTTCTAAATTACTGTGTATGTAAACTACTTTTCCATTTATTAATCCATAACTAAATTGTCTCTGTTGCCTTATTCTGCCCCTGAAATAGAGAAAACTTAATAACTTCTTCCCATCTGGGAATTCTGGGAGACACAAAGTTTACTCCTAATAAAGAAGGCAGACAAATAGAAGCAACGGTGTTGACATAATGTATATGATATGTGGGACTCCAAATAATATAAGGAAAATATTAGAGCTGCTAGATGCCCAACACTCCGAATTTATATTCTTTGAAATTGAAGAGTGAACTAGGATCAACGGAGGTTAAGTATAGGATTTCTTGAACGATAACTTCTGTCTGATTGCCACAAAAAGCATCTTTGAGAGGGTGGGTCAGGGACACTGCTTCAGAAGGGATTTTTATGGAGCAAAACCACAAGGTAAGGTGGGACAAAACTATAGTCAACTAGTAAGATTCCAAGTGTTCTCACTTAGGTAACATCGACACAATGGAAAATCACAAGATGGGTATGAGATGGGACAAAACCGTGGTCAACTGATAAGATTATACACATAGTTGCTTAGGTAATATTGATCAAGTGAGGAAGTGAGTCACATTGCAAGCATACATGGACTGAACAAGAATTTTCCAGAAAGAAATGGGCTACAGAGGTTTTGGTCCCCATCCAAGGTGTTGGATGCTTCTTTAGACTATCATTCACTAGTGTTTATCTCCAGAGGAAGTAGGTGAGTATTGCTCTTTCTCTTTTCTTTGAAGCCTGGCCTTCTGGGAATAGTCCTGGGATGATATTTGTCTTCTGTCCCAGGGCCCAGATCTGTCTAATTTCTTATAATATTTATAACTAATTTAGCTGACTATAATAGTGTCAAACTTCTTTCACAAATATTTGACACGTGTGTCCTACCAAATAGTAAGCCATTTGAATATACTAAGGGAACATTTTTGGTAAGAGATAAAACTTCTCTTTCAAACAATAGTCAACTAGTCTATTAGTCTAGGGGGGAAAGTGCTCTTATTTTAAATAACAAATAAATAAATGCTGCTTTGCTTATAAATATTTTTTTGTGGGGGAGGACCTCACTATGTAGACAATTTAGGCCAGTCTCAAACTTGTTATTTAGCTCTGGGTGGACTTGAACTTGTGATCCTATTGCATCTGCTTCCCAAGTGCTGGGTCACACATTATTGCCACTATGAAGTTAATTCTTTTTTTTTTTTTATCTTTATTGGTACATTAAATATACACATCATGCACATAGAAGTTCTCACACCTCAAGGAAATGGTGATACATCAGTTCTTTGTGTCTTTGACCATAGATTTCAGACAGGATGTGTCAGCAGTTGTACAGCATACAGGCAGAGTTTATGGTGAAGTGATAGATCTTGAGAGTGATTGTGAGGACACCCCTTCCAGCATGAAGGTGGGCCAGCGCCAAATGGCAGTTGTGCCAAATATACCTCAGGTTATACTGTTATAGAAAAACTTCTGAAGTATGGCTCTTTTAGGCTGATTCAGGAGAAACAACAACACACCAAAGATCCCCAGAGGAAAAGCAAAAGTTTAACAAATTTAAATTTAAAAAAAAACTACTTTATTTAATGCTAGCAGGTCAGCCTGTACTCCTTGTGCTAAGCTTAATGACCCATTTCAATGCAAAATGGGCTTATACTTTTAAGAAGCGGGGGCCAGAGATTTAGCTCAGTGGTTCTGGCGCCTGTCTTGCAGCACAAGGACCCAGGTTTGATCCCCTGTAACACATACAATACTGCGTGGGAGACTCACGCCCAGTAGCAACCAGTACCACATACCACAGTGCCGGGTGTGGTGGCTCACGCCTGTAATCCCAGCACTTGGGAGGCAGAGGCAGGAGGCTTGCTGTGAGTTTGAGGCTGAACTCAGGGCCAGCCTGAACCACAAAGCAAGACTCTGTCTCAAAAAAAAAAAAAATAAAAATTAAAAATTAAGAAGAGTGAGATTACAGAGCAAGGGCATGTGACATTTTTCCATTGGTTACAAGTTTGAGTAGACAGGCACTGGCTCAGGCTCATTTAACAATTCAAGTGACAAGTTCATAGGTTAGTTTCACAGTCAGTTGAGACTTATCTACACTCAGCAAGAAGACAAAAGAAACAAAACAACTTCACAAACAGACATTCCTGAGCTGTCTCCAGCATGTCTGGGCAAATTTAGGCATCCTTCTTGATAAACATCCAAGAGAGCCAGCTTTACCTGCAGGGAAATGATTTTCTCCTTCAATATTTACCATTTATTGAACTAGGAAATAGCTTCTTCTGCTAACTGGCAGGCCTAAGAAGCAAGAGTAACTCCTCTACTTCCTCCCTCCTCTTTGTATTACCCTGAGCATCTTTACGTAACACAGAAATATCTTTGTCTCCTGAAGCACTGTATGAAAACAAGGCTGTGTGAATATGCTGAGACTGATGTAACCTTCTAACCAATTAACCTGTATTCCTTAGAATAGAAAAATTAATGTAATAAGTCTCTGATGCTCTTATGTAGCCCCTTACCCAATTATCTTATGGTCCTTGTGCCTTTAATAAGGTAACCCATATGTAACCTAAGCGTCTCATATCTGTAACCACACTTCCTTTCCTGCTTTATGTAAAGGACCCCTGGTCTTTGTTCTGGGGTTGAACACTTGGGAAGCAAGTCTAGGTCAGTCTTGGCAGGTAATGAATGTTCTGTCTCCCAAGCTCCTGAGTTCATCTCTCATTCTCCTGGATTGGTTTAATTCTTTTTCTGTTACTTTATACGAGGGCTCTGTCCAGGATGATCAGTGTCACTGGTCACTTGATCATTGCTCAAAGCCCTTGTGGAAGAGAGCAGGGGTCCCCCTCACCCGCCTCTGGGAGACAGCACTCCCTCAGTCTTCTCTGAGCCTCTTCGGAGGACTGGGGATGGCTTATGCTCACCGTCAGGAGGCTCTCTGAACTTAAGAAGGGAGTGAGGAGGCTTGTGCTTGTGAAATGAGGCTCCTGTGGTAGTCGCATCTGTCTTTATCTGTCCGCATTAGCCTGTATCCAGGTTGGTATTTTTCCTTCCTTTGTTTCTTTCTTCTTCTTTCTGTATATGTGGTGGTAGTGGTGGTGGGGGGATGGAAGACTTCTCACTGAGCAATATCCATTTGGGTTTTTGTTTTGCTTTGTTTTTATTTTGTATTTTGAGATAGGGTCTCACTGTAATTAAGTTGCCCAGACTCAGACTTGTGATCCATGGTTCAGTTCAGATCTTCACCTCATATTAATTTCTTTTTGCTTCTCCTAAAGTCATGGTCATCATTAAGATCACTCAATCCATCAACATTTTCTATAGTCAAAAATAAACAAGAAGCCATTCACGGTAGCATATGATATAATCCCAGCTACTGCCAAGGCTGAAGCAGGAAGATTCCAAGATTGAGCTAACCCTGGGCAACTTAGTGGGTCTGTGTCTAAAAAAAAAAAAAAAAAAAAAAAAACAGGTACCTGGGTGGTACCTCAGGGCAAAGGCCACACTATAAAATAAAATAATAGGATTCATATCAAATCTAATTATAACCACAGTACTCTTTTTTCATAGATATTGATTGACTAAATCTTAAGTTGAAATAGAAATTGAAAGTGTAGGGAAAAGCCACGTTCAGGCAGAAAAAAAAAAATAGGCTTTCTTACAAATAAATTGGGAAATTTATTAAAAATAATTTTTGTTGAGGTAGAGTGTACTGTTAGAGCAATCAGAAAGATAAAGGAGAGAGGGACGGTGGCTCACACCTGTGATCTCAACACTGAGGAGGCACAGGCAGGAGGATTGCTGAGTTCGAGGCTGGTGTGGGCTACATAGTGAGCTCAGGGTCAGCCTGATACAAAGTGAGACCTTGACCTTGACTTAAAAAAAAAAAAAGATAAAGGACAGAGAGAGAGAAGTTATGCTGAGAGAAGTGCTAAGTAACACAATTACCATAAGAATTTATCAAGAAGAGTTAACAAAACATAAGCAAGCCAGAAATATAAATGAAAACCAGCATTTTTTGGTCACTTGATAAAATTCAAGGAAGATCCCCAGTACCACGTACCACGTACCTCAGTGCTGGACTTGGTGGCTCACACCTGTAATCTCTCTCTCTAATCCATTACTGAAGATAAGAGTTTGCATCTCCCTCAATAGTGTGTCCAGGCTGGGGATTTAGCTCAGTGGTTCTGGTGCCTGTCTTGCAAGTGCAAGGGCCCGGGTTCAATCCCCCGGTAACCATATACAATACTGGGTGTGGAAACTCATCCCAACAGCAAACAGTAACACATACCACAGTGTCAGGCGTGGTGGCTCACGCCTGTAATCCCAGCACTCAGGAGGCAGAGGCAGGAGGATTGCTGTGATGTGAGTTTGAGGCTGAGCTCAGGGCCAGCCTGAACTGCAAAGTGAGACCCTGTCTCAAAAAAAAAAAAAAAATGGTGTGTCCAGATGAGGAGTGTGCACAGCCCACCCTGCCACAGTGAAAGAACCTTGGTTGGCCTCTCCAGCTAATCCAGATATGGCAGCTCCACTGTAAGACCCAACTTGACATAAAAACAGCCATTTTGTTAAAAGCCTCCACCTTGTACCTTGTAACTTCCCTCTGAACCCAGAATTTGTCTCCTTGGGAACTGTCCATCCAACCAATGCATGCAGCTACAGATTGTGTGTTTTTGAAACACACTATTCTATGGTAACCAGTGATCTAATCATTGCTATTGGCTTCTGTAACAACTCATTTCTGCACTTTAATGATAGAATGACCTAGTTGCTGCTGCATAAAAACCATCTGGTAACAGGTGTGGGGGGTTAATATATTTTCCCTTTAAATATTATACCCCAGTTTACCACATTGCCTTCTTCCACATGGAAGGATGGCCCTCAGCTGAATAACAAAGCTCTTGGTTACACTTTAAGGTCAGGTCGTGTCCTGAGAGATTGTCTCTATGGGACTTGGTCCCAACACCACTGGATGGTATGTTCTCAGGGCAGCCATCAGCACCCAACGGTGTGCCAAAAGGGCTGCTGGGCCAGGCTTCTCTTCAAGCATCCCCTGGTGCTTGGAGAAATTCTGACAGTATCTTGGCAGTTGAGATGGAGTCATCATTTTAGACATCTTGTGAGTCAGCGTTATGTCAATGGCACCATTCAGGAAATAATACACACTGGTGTTGATTGAAGTATCCAGAAATTTCTAGATATTGAGAGACAGAGAATGTTTCTTCAAAAAAAAAGATTGCAGTTGTCTGTTCAGAAAGCAGAGCAAATTCTCAAAGGATAGCTCAGAAATAGGAAGTAAAGTGCAGCAGAAAGAAGCACTGATCAAGAAGCATTTGACAAAGCCAAGGCCTGGTAGCAGACAGTGGAAGACATCAACATGCAGCAAAAAAGCCAGTGGAAGTCCCTCCGGGGTCCTTGGCCTACCTTGAGCAGATCTCTGCCAATGTCCCTGCACCTCTGAAGCAGATCTGAGCGAGCCCTGGCCCACGCAGTAGCCTCATGCACAAAGCATTGCCAAATACTCACTTTTTAGGCACAGTATTTGTGAAGAATTATTTCCTGAAGAATTGAGATAATGTAAGTTTTGTGTTCCCACCTACAATTTCTCCCTTATTTTTATGAGCTCTTAATTTTTTGAGTACATTGCAAAATGCCCAAAGCTTTAATAAAGCAAATTAAGTTTGTTTTTGTTTTTAGAACAGTTTAGACTCAGTATGAAAACAGATACCTGTGCTTTCTTTTTATATGACTTCATTCTTGTGTGCTTCCATGTGTTAGATTTTATAATCAGAGGATAAAATATTACAAGAGTCTCAGAAGCCAGGAAAAAGTTTTTAAGACTTTTGTGATGAAACTACCCTTCTGTGGTCATGTAGGAGAATACATAAACTTGCTGTGCTTCAAGACTTTGAACTATCTCAAGAAGTGAACTGGGCAAGATGGCACATGCCTATAATCCCAGCACTTGGAAGGTTGAAGCAGTACAGTCACTATGAGTTCAAGGCAGCCTGGGCTATACAGTGAGTTCAAGATCAAGCTAAACCACACAGTGAGATCCTGTTCCCTACCACCACCACTCTCAGAAAATTAAGGAGAACATAATGCACCAACATGTGTAAAACTTCCACACCAGCTAGCTGTAGTGGCTAATGCCTATTATCCTGCACTTGGGAGGTAGAGGCAGGATTACTGTGAGTTTGAGGCTAGCCTGTGCTACATAGTAAGTTCAGGGCCACCGTAAACTACAAAGCAAAAACTAAATAATAATAATAATAATAATAAAAGTAGATAGATGAATGGGAGATTGAGGCAGGAGGTGCAAGTTTGATCCCTGCCTAGACAATTTAGCAAATTAGAAAGAGGCTGGACATACTAGAACACACCAGCACTCTGGGAAGCTGAGGCAGGAAGATTGCAAGTTGGAGTTCAGCCTGGACAATTAGGGGACTTATTTAGACCTTGTTTAAAAATTAAAGATTTAAAAAGAACTTGGGATATAGCTCAGTATAAAGGTCTGGTGTTCAAGGGGATAAATATATGAATGGTAAATAATCTCATTAAAAATATCCCAGTGTAATGAATCATCAGGTATAGGCAAATTCAACTACAGTGATAGGAGGTTGGGAAAGAGAATAGAAAGTAAAAAATGATTAAGATGGAGGCTGGGTATGGTGGCACACATCTGTAATCCCAACACTCCAGAAGCTGATGCAGGAAGATCTCCATGAGTTCAAGGATAACATGGGCTACATATCAAGTTCAAGGCCAGCCTGAATTATATAGCAAGATCATGTCTCAAAAAAAAAAAAAAAATCTTGCCAAGGATGTAGCTTGGGGTTGAGCTGGCTGCCTTGCAAGAAAAAGGTCCTAAGTTGGAACCTTGACACCACAAAAATAAATAAATTAATTAAATAATTAAAATGGGCATCGGAAATGAATAGATATTTTTCAGAGGAAGAAGTAAGAGCAGCTAAGAAGCAGATGAAGAAATGCTCAACATCATTAGTCATTAGAGAGATGCAGATAAAAACAACATTGAGATTTCATCTCACTCCACATAGAATGGCTGCCATTTCAGATTCAGCCAATGGCAAATGTTGGCGAGGCTGCAGAGAAGAAGGAACCCTTCTCCACTGTTGCTGGGACTGTAGACTCGTCCAACCCCTGTGGAGATCAGTTTGGAGAATCCTCAAAAAGCTAGGATTGGTGGTCCCATTTGACCTGGCCATTGCCCTGCTAGGTATATACACACAAGAATTAAAAGACTCATATCACAGTGACATATGTGCACCCATGTTTATAGCAGCCCAATTTGTGATTGCTACATCTTGGGAATAACCCAAATGTCCATCAACTGGAGACTGGATAAAAAAGCTGTGGTTCTTCTATAGAATGGAGTATTACTCTGCCATAAAAAATGATAAGTTTGAATCATTTCTACTTAAATGGACATACCTTGAGGATATCCTCATAAGTGAAATAAATAGGGCACAGATAGGTACATATCGCATCTTTTCTCTGGTATGAGAAAATAAAGATGTCAATGAGTCCTAGCATTGTATGTTATATATTGTGAAATAGAAAATGCTCAATGTAAAAAGGGTGAAGGGGGAAAATGTTGAGACTGTAACAAAAAATTAAGGAAACAAATTTTATGTATATGGGGGGTGATAGGGTAGGTGGGGCTATGGGAAAAAATGAGAATTAAGTTGTGTCTTATACTGGTACAAATCTCCATTATGGAGTGCAATCATGATGTGTATATTTAATGTACCAATAAAGATTTTTAAAAAAAGATTCAAGATACAACATGCAAATGTATGAAATCCCCCCAAATGATTGCAATTATTGTTCATTACAAACATATAGCAATAAGATGTCACCTCACACATGGCAGCATCAAGTTTTGGCAAAGATACTGAGCAACTGGAATTCTCATGAATTGTTCATGGGAATGTCAAACAGCAACCACTACATAAAATGTCCTCAAAGATTCTTTTAAAGTAACTGTACACCCACCCTATCACTACTACTCCCATCTATTACCAAAGAACAATGAAAATGTCTGCATACAAAATACTTGGCACAATGGTTGTCAGATGGGAGAACTTTATCAGATGGAGATGTTTCCCATCTTGATATAGAGAATTAGAAAATGGTGTATGCAGTTGTCAGAACTTAAAGAAGAGCAAACTTGTGTGCCCACAGAGGGTGATGAGAAAGGAGAACGGTCTACTCCCTGGGGCCAGGCACCCAGACTCTAGGCCAGGGATGACCTAGGGCACCCTGGAGACCTCAGATATTTGAAGCCTAGGGAACCCTTCTATGACCTGATGGCAGCAGGCTCTCTGAGTCCAGATCTTTGGGCTGCCCAAAGATCCTGACCCGGCCCTGGCTGGTACAGCTGTTGTCCCCCAGGCCACTGAGGTCAGGCACATAGCAGCAGTAAAGTGAGACAACAACAGTGATGGCTTCAGAAGGCTGCAAAATCAGTCACCCCCAAAGCCAGACAAGGACAGTGTGCCCAGAAGAGCTTGGTCAATTTAAACCACGGAGCTGAGCAGATCCAGGTCGTGAGGTGACGGCTCTGTCCCAACTGGAAGAGACCTCATCTTCTTCAACAAACAACAGATGCCTTACTGGTCCCAGGAGGTGAGCAGAGTCCGCTGACAACCATAAGGAGATGGTTAAGGGGAACACTGGAACACTGGTCCTCCTGCTCCCAAAGAGAGAAATGATAGACTAACAGACCACATGAGGCTCCTTGGAAACTCAGACCTCCCTTTGGGAAGATATACTGGCTGTCTGTTGAAGGCCAGTGCATGTACTATGCAAGTGCTGCTCTCAGTTTTCTCCTGATCTTTTGAAAGAAAACTTTTGCTGCCTCTGGACATTCTAGGTGTAAAGAGGTTAGTCATACTTGTGTTTCATGAACCAGTTGCTGGTTCATTAGAAGCTCCTTAAGGGAGATAGTTCTGGAGTCCAGTGCACCCTCCTCCTCAAGCACTACCAGCAATGTGCAGAAAGTAATACAGGAGAGACTTCTGTTGAAGAACTGGAGCTCCTGGACCATGACAAAGGCCTGAAAACTTTTGTTGGCCTTGGAAATACATTCCTAAGCAAAAAAACCGAGGCCTCCAGATTTTGCAAATAAAGGTTGTGAAAATGGCTGTGGGACTGATGGGTTTAGGAGTTTTATTTCTTCCTTATTGATATTTTCCTCACACTTGTAAATGATGGAACTATCACTCTGCTTTGAGATGATTTCTCACTTTCTCTAGCTTCCTTTAAAAAAATTTTTTTTTTAATTGTATTTTATTTTTGGAGACAGGATCTCATTCCATAGTTCCTGCTGGCTTAGAACTCACTATATATCCCAGATGGCTTTGAACTCACAGTGATCCTCCTGCCTCAACCTCCTGAGTGCTGGGATTACAGGCATAACTGCCACATCGAGCACTACTATAGCATCTTAATGCGCCAAAGTAGAACAATTCCTTAGAACTATGATTGCACTACTAGAACTACCTTTACATATAGCACCTTGTGTGTAAATTATGATACATGCTTCGAGATGTTCAGGGTTGCCTGCCGTTTTAATTTTGTGGTAAAAGACATTCAGTAGACTGCATGGGGGGGGTGGATATTCATGACAATTAGGACATTTTTTTTTCTCTCTCAGGAGCTAACATTCCTACTGGGACCTGAGCACAATAGTTTCGTTCAGTGCTTGGGAGCACAGTTTTACTCTTCTATAGTAACAAACACAAGATTACTGGTGGCTGGGTATGGTAGCTCATCCCTGTAATCCCAGCACTCGGGAGCCAGAGGTAGGAAGAGCACTGTGAGTTCAGCATCAGCTACAGAGTAAGACACTGTATCAAAAAAAAAAAAAAAATTCTCAAAAACAAACAAAAAAATTGCTGATGGCCTTGGTTAGCAAAGAGAGAGACAGCTTTTAATAGTTCCTGCCTCCAGGCATCTAATTAAGACAAGAATGTTGAAGTAAACACCATTTCAGAGCTCACAGTGAGGTTGAGGAATTGTGGAGGGCTTCTGGAAGTGCTGTCTCACAGAGATTTGTTGTTGCCAGGCTTCAGCCCAAATTAACAAGCACTTGAGTCAGCCCTCTCAGCCCAGAAAAACAAGTTCCTGGATCTGGTTAAACAGAGAGGAAGTGCTTTCTGTATTTGCCTTGTTGGCCCATCTCTCCTGATACCTGTAAACTTGAGGATGGGATAATTTTTCCTTTTTATGCCATTTAGCTACTTTTAAAAATAAAATTTATTTATTTTTTTATTCCATTCCCCCCTCAAGTCTCCTCCCTTGCCTGTGTACAAAACTTAATTTCCATTTTCTCCTTCTATTTTCACTGCGTTCTCGTCCCTTCCTCCCTTTCTCCCCTCTCTCTTCCTCTCGTTCCTTTTCCCATTTGAACACTTTCTTCCCACTTCCCAACATTCATTATAGATGTCAGCCCTTGTTGAAGATGGAGTAAATCCTAACATATGGTTCTTCATCATGAAAAGTAACAGAAATGTCTTCAGAATGTAGCATTTTGAAAGGAAGGGAAAAATAATTCAATGCTAGGGATTTAGCTCAAGTGGTACCGCACCTACCTTGGAAGCACAAGGGCTTGAGTTTGATACCCAGTACTGCCAAAATGAAAGAAAGAAAAATCAATATCAGACTGGTTACATGTAGAAGTTTTTGTATTATAACCTTTGTTATGTGTATGCATTTAATATACATATATACTAATATATATATATGCATATATATACTATGTTATATATTTCATAATACCAATTACTTTTTTTGAAAATCTAGTCTTTCTAGACATTCTCAATATATGTTAAAAAGTAGAAGTAGTAAAACTGCTTTTTTGTTAAAACTTAAATGTTATTTTGTGGGTAGACTAGCCAGATATCCACTTAAGTGGTAGACACTGTGGTAGCATGCTGGTTCTCAGGAAGGAAAAGAAACTCCAAGAGTGCCCCTCCACTGTCCTACAGTGAAACCATTGTAATTTATTTGCATTGCTGTGTGTATAGTGTAGGCAAAGGACAAATAAGTTCTAATTTACATTTACAACATCTAGACTCCCTAGATGTTAAAAAGGTTTCCAGTGCAGACAAATGTAGTTATCTGATGTTATGATTTGTGCCTACATGTTCCCCTAAACCTCCTGTGGTCATAGCTGGGGTTTTTCAGAGCTGGCTAGGTCTAGAGTGTGTGATGTGAAGACTAAGGTGGTGTAGTTACTAAATTAGTTCATGATTGGTCCAGCATAGTTCTGAGTGGGGATAATGGGAATTACGTGTAGTGGCACCACCCAAAGGGCAGGTAGCTGGGAAAGGTTAAAAAGGAACAGCTTCTCTTGCTTCTACTGCTGTGCTTTATGACTACTTCACTGCTGCATTCTGCCCACCATGAATCATTTCTCCCTATAATCTCACTTAATGCCATTTTAGAAAGAAAACGAACAGGGATAAGGAAAAATTTTTCCTTAAAGTGACTCATTTAGGCGATTTGAATATTCCTGCAGTTGTCATTTGAGGAAATAACGTTTTACAGAAATAGGTTTATTCCATCATCTCATAAAGCACAGCAGGACTTGAGCATTATTAAAAGCTGAATGTCTGTCAGCAAACTGAAATCACCATTAGGAGAAACCAAATAGTCTGCAAGCCAACATCCAAATGCTTAGGATGCTTAGGTGAATAGATATGGACAAAGACAAAGAGTCAAATAGGAGGAAAGGAGAGAGTAAAGCATAAAAGTGAGGTCTAAGGCCATATCACCCAATGTCATGTGCTCTCAGCAGAATATAAAACTGAAAATACAGTCCTTATTATAGTTTTTTCAGTCCAGTATTGCAGGATGATTAATTTTCCAACTGCCTAGAAAAGGGGACAGAGAAGGCTAAAGAAAAAAAAAAACAGTTGGGCCAGGGATTTAGTTTAGTGGCACACACCTGCCTGGCAAGTACAGTGTTCTGAGTTTGATCTCCAGTGTCAGGAAAGCAAAAGAGAGAGAGACTTGTATAATTTCAAAGTGGAAGAGTGGGGAGTCAGGAGGTCAGTGCCTCACAGTGGGCAAAGACAAAGACACTCCAAGCTGGCCGCTGTTCATTAGGTTCATAGGGAGTATCACATGACTCAGGGCAGTGATAATCCTAAATTATGAGACTCTTAGGTCAATGAGGAACTTAAATTACTTAGGAGAAAGAGATGAGCAAAACTTTTTTTTTTTTTTTTTTAGTTTTTTTGAGACAGTCTCTTTATGTAGTGCAAGCTGGTCCCAAACTCAGCCTCAAACTCAGCGATTCTCCTGCCTCTCACTACCAAGTTCTGCGATTACAGGTGAGCCACCATGCCCAGCATGAAATACTCTTAAAAATTCTAAAAAACGGCAGAGGATTTAGCTCAGTGGTTCTGCTATCTGCCTGGCAAGCATAAGGTCTTGAGTTTGAACCCAGTACCACATATCACAATGCCAGGTGTGGAATTACAAAAGTGAGAACTTGTCTCAAAAAAAAAAACCCAAAAAAACCCCCACCAACTTCTATGGTTGTTTTTGTAGGAGCTCCTGTAATCTCAGCTACTCAGGAGGCTGAGGCGGGAGGGACACAAATTGGAGACAAATTTTGTGAAAATTTATCTCCAAATTAGAAAATCAAAAACAGGCTAGGGATTGAGCTCAGTGGTTCCAGCACCTGCCTTGCAAGCCCAAGATCCCAAGTTTGATCTCCAGTAACCACATACAACAATGCTGGGCATGGTGACTGATGCCCATTAGCAGTGAGTACCACACACCACAATGCTGAGTGTGGTAGATCACACTTGTAATCCCAGCACTCAGGAGGCAGAGGCAAGAGGACTGGTGTAATTTTGAGGCTTGCCTGGGCTACATAGTGAGCTCAGAGTAGCCTGAGAACCAGTCTCAAAAAAAAAAAAAAAAAAAAAATCAAAAGCACTGCAGATGTCTCTCAATGTTTCCTGGGTTCAATCCCTAGTTTGACAAGAAAAGAAAATCTATCTTTGGCTAGGGATTATAGTATATGGCAGAGAACTTTGAACAAGAAGGTATAAATTTTTGGCCACCTCTGAATTCTCACGACACAAAAATTATTAAAACTTTGACAGTATGGCTTTCATAGACCCTCTACTTTCTCCTTCCCATCATGAGAAACACAATTTCAAGTAGCAATAGTAATAATAGTAATAAAAATTGTCTCTTCCCCAAGTGAAAGTTATTTTATAGGTCAATAAAAACACATCAGAGCCACGTGTAGAAGCAGATCCTGGGCTTCCATTAACAAGCTCTCAAATGTCCATGAGTTTAAGAATCGCTGGGGACTGCACTGGAAACACTGACAAGAATCAGCTGGGACCTCCTTTTTTTTCTTTTAGGTTGGCCTTGAACTCATGGAGATCCTCCTGTCTTTGTCTCCAAGTGCTAGGATTACAGTTGTGAGCCATGTCTGGAAACCTCATTTTATTAAAAAAAAATTTGCATGGCAAGAAAAACCACCAATACAGTGAAGAGACAACTCATAGCATGGGAAAATTTTTTCAACAGTTATTCATCAGATAAAGGACTATTATCTATAATATATAAAGAACTCAAAAAAACAGACCACCACCGAATTTAGAGATCCAAAACCAAAATGGGCACCGGAAATGAAGACAAATATCAGATAAAATATAAATAACTCATAAATCATTAAATAATAAAATATTCTAGATCACTGATTATTCAAGAAATGTAAATTAAAACAATGTTGAGATTCTGTCTCACTCCAGAAAGATGGGCTGTTATCAAAAAATTAACCAGCAATAAATGCCAGAGGGACTATGGGGAACCACTGTTGGTGAGAGTGTAGACGGGTATAACCACTGTGGAGATCAGGGTGGAGATGTCTCAAAAACCTAAAACTAGCAGTTTCATTTGACCCAGCTATACTTCTTCCTGGGATATTCCCAGTAGAAGTAAAGCAATCGTACCACAGGGATGTGTGTGTGTGTGTGTGTGTGTGTGTGTGTGTGTGTGTGTGTGTGTGTGTTTATGGTGATATAAACCCATGTTTATGGCAACAGAGTTTGTAATAGCTAAATCTTAGAAACAGACCAAATGCTCATCAACTCTCAAGTGGATAAGAAGATGTGGTTTTTTCATACAGTAGAGTATTATTCTGCCATAAACAGAATGGGCTTCAGACATTTCTAGCTAAATGGATGGACCTTGAAAACACACTTTTAAGTTAAATAAACGCAACACACATGTTGAAATGCTGCATTGTTTGTCTGCTATGAGAAATCGAAGGTGGAAATAACTGAAATGTATAATGAATGTTGGGAAATGAGAAGAATGAGTTTCAACGAGTTCAAATGAGATTGGGAACAAGGGAGGAGGGAGTGCGAAAGGAAGGAAAGGACAAGTAAAAAGAGCGACAATAGAAGGGAAAAACAGAAAGAAAGCTTTTGTACACAGGGAGGGGAAGGGGGCTTAAGGGAAGAGTGGGGTAAAATAAAAGGAAATTTACTTTAAAGAAGAATCACTGGGGGAACTTTTTTTGTTGTTGTTGTGTTGTGTTGCGTTGTGTTTGCAGTGCTGGAGATGGGACCCAGGAACTCATGTATGCCAAGAAAGAACAACATCCTCCACCCCAAATACATTTCTATAACTTCAGAGGTTTATAGATGCTAATAAAAAGTGAAAACCATGGTGACCAAGGTTCTCTGTTGAGAAACTACCCAGGGTCTGCTTTGTCTGAGGTGTCAAAAGCCAGACATGGGACGGGAATTTGGCTCAGTGGTTCTGGCGCCTGTCTTGCAAGTGTAAGGGCCCGGGTTCGATCCCTGGTAACCACATACCACACTGGGTGTGGAGACTCACGCCCAGCAGCAACCAGTACTACATACCACAGTGCCAGGCGTGGTGGCTCACACCTGTAATCCCAGCACTTGGGAGGCAGAGGCAGGAGGATTGCTGTGATGTGAGTCGGAGGCTGAGCTCAGGGCCAGCCTGAACTACAAAGCGAGACCCTGTCTCAAAACAAAAAACAAAAAACAATAACAACAACAACAACAAAAAAAACCTAAAAAAAAAAAAGCCAGGTGTGGAGCCATGATCCTGAAGGGTGGGAGTGAGTTTATTCTGCAGGTGGCACGAGTTGATAGGGCATTTGCCGGGCCCAGCTGGGTAGAACAATGGGGTAACCGAGCCAAGGGGTTAGGATGAGAAATAAATAAAGACAGGACAGCGGGACTTGGACATGCTCATCAGTCAATACCGAATGAGTGCTGCATTTATCATTTATCAGCCTTCTTTTATACATTTCTTAACTACCACCTATGTGCTGACTAGCTTTGTTTACGTGTACAGAAAAAAAAAAAAGATTACTGAAAAAGGGTGGAATCCTTGGTTTGTTTAATCTGAAGGTTAATCATAAAGAATTGGTGGGCAGGGTATGCTGACAGTTGTTTTAATTTAATCTGCCACAAAGGTGTGTAGAGGTTCTTTAATCTGGCAAAGGTGCATAGAGGTTCTTAATTTAATCTGTGAAAGGTGTGTAGAGGTTCTTAATTTAATCTGGCAAAGGCAGTAATTATCCTTGAGGAAGGTAAACAATGTTGGGCTCTGACCCAGAAACCAGGCTGACTTTTCTCTCCTGCATAGGCAGCCATGGCACTGTAGGAAATGACTCAGGCATTCAAGTTGAACTGAAGGGTACTGAGCACAACTGAGAGGGAAAATCGCATATATACTGAATGACATTATCAGCTATTCTCAGGCTGCATGAGAACCACTCAGATCTATGTAAATAGAAGCAAATTACAACTTTCCAAATGAGACATTCTGTCTCATTTGTTTTCACAAGTTTCAATTTATGGAGGTGACTGACTGAAGATGTAAGGAGGTCAATGCCATTGAAATAAGCATTTACTCAGAAGAGGACATTATTTAGGGCCACAGAGAAGGAGATAAGTCTGCAGAGGAGGCTGAAATAAGAGCTAAACTAGAATCCTAGCATGCTGGGAGGCTCAAGTAGGATTGCAAGTTTGAGTCCAACCTGGGCAATTTAATGACTTCATGGGAGTTTATCTCAAAAAACAAAAAGGCCTGGGAAGATAGTGCAATGCAAAGGCCCTGGGTTCAACCCCAATATGGCTGGGCATAGTGGTACATGCCTATGATCTTAGCAGTGATCCTCCAGGCTCAGCCTCCCAAGTTTGAGGCCAGCCTAGGTTGCATAGTGAATTCAAAGCCAGCCTGATCTACATAGTGAGACTGTTTGAAAGGAAAAAAAAAATTCCTCATATGCTGAGGAGAAAGAGGAGACAGAGGGAGGGAAGGAGAGAGGATGAAGGAAAAAAAGTAGGAGGGGAGGAGAAGAGGAAAGAGGAGGAGGGGAGAAGAAGAAGAGGAAGAAGAGGAGGAGGTGAAATAAAGGAAGAAAGGAGAGAGAAAGGAAGGAAGAAAGAAAGAAAGAAAGAAAGTAAAAAACTGGCAGGGTGAATGTGGGCTACAGGGTTACTTGGCGCCCCTCCAGTGACTTAGGACGCAGGGAAATATTGGTCCCATAAAGTGGTATTGGGGCTACAGATGGTTGTCTGATTAGCATATGAAAGATGCGCTCTCCCCTGAGCCCTGTGCTACCAAAAATTGGCCAGTCCTCTGACAGGCAGTATCTAGCTTAGCAAATCAGATTTTTAAAATGTTAAAAATCACATTATCACAGATCATAGGGGAAAAAAGGCAGTACTGAATATTGAACTCAAGGCATTCACACTGAGCTACATCGTCAGTCATTTTATATTTTTTATTTTGAGACAGGGTCTTGCTAAGTTTTCTGGGCTTGGCAAGAACATTCAGTTTTCCTGCCTCAGCCTCCAGAGTGCTGGGACTGCAGGCAGATACTACTGTTACTGTACCCAGTTAATACACAGAAAAAATTTTAAATATGATTAATATAATTCTATGTTAAACTTAATAGGATTACAGTTATACTACAATAAGTCTACAAGAAAAATCATTAATAAAAAATATGCATTAAATATTTAAAAAGTTACGAAAAGGGAGGAGCTATAAAGATACTTTTCTAAAAAGAGAAAGAAAAAATGGAAATGAAACTTTTGTGCAAAAGGCACAGGGAGGTGGTGGAGGAAAAAAGAAGCAAGATACATCATGTACTAGTACAAATTCCCCTATGGTTAATATTATCACCACCAGCCAGGCGTGGTGGTGCACACTTATAATCCTAGCACTTGAGAGGCTGAGGTAGAGTCTGTGTGAGACCAGCCTGGGCTATGAAGTGAGTTCAAGGACAGCCTCAACTGTGAACTACATAGGGAGAAGTTGTTGAAAGAAACAAAGAAAGAAAGAAAAGTACTAACATGTGTTTTGTTAAAAAAAAAAAATACTCTTCGCACTTTCTGAAATATGAGTTCTCACAAGCCCACATTGAAGGTCCAATGTGAGGTTAATTTTAGCCCTCTTCCCAATGGTCCTGTGCCATTAATACAAGCACTGTGCTTTCAGTGTAATTCTGTAATGAACAGTGGCTGAATGCCACAGTTGTGGAGCAGGCTTGTAGCTAGCTCTTCCTCATTATCGTGTTCCCAAAGGCACAAGCCTATGAAACAGAAAAAGTGTTAATAGCTTCAAACCCAGTGGACTATTAGAAATGCACTTCCAGGAAGTCCTCTAAAATAAAGTCACAGTCATTGGCTTCTGAGCATAGTCTTGGTCCTATCATATACATTTATATTTCTTTTTGTATCAGAAACAAAAATTTGCAAGTTCATGTTGACTGT
>PVIR01007185.1:42466-62140 GCA_004026965.1 Petromus typicus
CTGGGTGTGGAGACCCACACCCAGCAGCAACCAGTACCACATACCACAGTGCCGGGCGTGGTGGCTCACGCCTGTAATCCCAGCACTCGGGAGGCAGAGGCAGGAGGATTGTGATGTGAGTTTGAGGCTGAGCTGAGGGCCAGCCTGAACCACAAAGCGAGACCCTGTCTCAAAAAACCTAAAAAAAAAAAAATAATAATAAAAAAATAAAAAAAAAACAAACTAAAGTACAGTGTGTCATCCTTTCTACCTCCTGCTCCCAGCCTTTCAGAACCAAGAAAATTTCCCTTTTCCTTTCTTCTTCCTTTATATTGGCAGTTGAACCCAGAGAGCACTGAGCTACATCTCCAGCATTTCATTTCATCATTTCAGTTCATTTTTAGATAAAATCTAAGATGTCCAGGTTGGCCTTCAACTTGGTGATCCTTCTGCCTCAGCCTCTCAAGTAGCTGAGATTATAGGTGTGTGAAGATTTTTTTTTTCAATGAGAGCCTCTTCCATCCACTCAACCATTTATTCAGTCTCTTAGTTATTTAATTTTCACTTATTTGGTAGAATCTATTATAATTTAGAATAGTTTTAGTTTTCACAATGTGAATGTTTCTACATTACTTTGAGGGAAAAAAAAAAAAGGTTGAAAGCATGGTAGGCAGCCTCCGTGAGATGTGTGAAAACCTGGCATCAGAGGACCCCCGAGGACACAATCCCGTCCTTGAGTGCAGGTGCATATGGGGCTTTGTATATAACAATGAATCAGCAGACAACCACGCCGGTGCCCCACGCCTGCGAGGTCAGCCAGTGTGTTTTTCCTATTGTGTCCTAGTACGGTGCTAAAAACTGCTACAAGTGCTGCGCTGAAACATAAAGTTTGGCTCAAGCTTTGCCATGTCTGCTTCACCATGTTGATTTCTCTGGGAACCTCACCCGCCCGGGCTTCCCTTCAGCCCACCAGCCTGACAAACATCTCATCCAGGCAAGGGTGTGAGTGTCATATCCAGCCCGGCCACCCACTTGCTCCAGGACAGAGTGGCTGCAATGGCCCCACTCCTGGCAGGGAAAGAACTAACCAGGTGCCCCCACTTCAACATTTTGAGATAAAGTTTTACAGTGAGCCTTGCATGGTCCTCACGCTCGTGGTCCTCCAGCCTGAGCCTCTTGAATGCTGGAATTGCAGGCTGTGTCACCACACCCTGTGTTAGCCAGTTTGTTTGTGAATTTACAGGATCTCACTTGTAGTCCAGGCTGGCTTCACACCAGAGGCAATCCTCCTACCTCATCCTCCAAAGTGCCGGGATCATAGGTGTTGACACCACGCCCAGCTCTAGTCAGTCTTTTTTTCCTTCCTTTATTGGGTTTATTGGTACATGTTAGGTATGCATTAGGATCACACTCATCGTTGAGAATTTGTACCCATACGTGATGTATCTGGATTCTCATTTTTCCCATTCCCCTGTCCAGTCTTAAGAAGGCTCTGAATAACTTTGATGACCTAGAATCCAGGAGTTTTCATCTTACAAATGTGAATGGAGCTAAGTCCTGTGAGGCTGAGGCTGATCGCTCACAAATTGAGCCCATGCTCAGCAGATTTAGCAGCTTACTCAAAACCTATCTCCAGAGAGAGAGAGACAGAGAGAGAGAGAAAGACAGAGAGACAGAGAAAAAAGAACAAGCTAAGCATGAAGCTCAGTGTAAAATCCCTACATTCAGTCTGTAGAATTAGGGGGGAAATGGTGGTAAAAACAATCCAGATTTCTCATCTATAGGAAACAGCTGGCTCATCACTTCTGTCTTACACCCTTTTATTCTTCAAGATTCTCTCCTATAAGAAGAAAGGCTTTAAAATTTTGCAATTTTTTTTTGTTTGTTTGTTTTGTTTTTGAGATAGGATATTGCTTTGTAGTTCAGGCTGGTCCTGAATTCCCTATGTAGCCCAGGCTATCCTTGAATGCAGTAATCCTCCTGCCTCTGCCTCCTGAGTGCTGGGATTACAGGCGTGAGCCATCACACCCGGCACTGTGGTATGTGGTACTGATTGCTGTTGGGCATGAGTCACCACGCCCAAAACTGTTGTATGTGGTTACCAGGATCTAACCTGGGACTTTGTGCTTACAAGGCAGGCTCCAGAACCACTAAGCTAAAATCCCTGGCCCAATCCTACTAGCTTTGATTCTGTTCCTGTCCTGGACTCTGTCACCAGGCAAGGAACAAATTGGAAATCTTTGCCTGCCTGTGGCAGACAGATGTACCATTTTAGCTCTGCAAATGTCAGGAAAATGATTGTATCAGTAGGGTCTTTGTGTTTATTTGCACTTGGATTTCCACAGCCTCACTTATTACTGATGGGAGTACCGAGCTGTTATTAGCCACATTAATTTTTGTCACTTTTCTGGCAGTGTAGAGGTACATAATGTTGATGTAGAGTAAATCAGTTTTCTATCACCTTGTCAATGACAGAATTTGATGCAGCAACCTAGTTTCACATACTTTTATTGTTTTTTAATGGAAACCTTAGCAAAATGGAGCTTTAAAAGTTAGATTTTTTTTCCCCCTTTTTAGCAACAAATGACTTTTCCAAACTTCCTCAGGCCAAAATTATAAAAAACTCCCCCATCTCTCTTCAGCCCAGATGAATGGCAGAATACATAGGGGCTGGCACTGGAAGTCAAGCTGTAGTCTTTTCTGGAGACAAGGAGGAAGAGGTCTGTGTCCAGGAAAGAGGGCTCAAGCCTGCAAAGATCTGTGGTCCCACTAGGTTCCCTCTCCCGCTGTCCCATGGTATAAAAGACACCATGCACCTGTACAAGGCAAGATGGTGACTTGTGGCAAACGACTGCCTCCATCTCCAAAGAGCTAGCTTTGAAAAACAACCCTTTACTTTTTTACCAAAATAAATGTCTTCCTTTAATTTGGTCAGCAGGGAGCAAACTAGGTAGCTAGCAACACACAGAGCTCAGTGCAAGCGCACACCTCCTGTGATGCCACGTGGAGGCTCAGGCAGCCCAGAGTCGCAGCGGCCAGCTTTGTGCTGCTCACTGACCTAATAGGAACCTAGGCCGCCAGCACTCCGCTGGCACCCGCAGTCTGACTTCACACCTCTGCCCAGGCCTGTGGTCGGCTCAGTTTGCCTACTGAGTCTGAGAAAGAATGGGTCCCACCGCCAGCCCGCCTCTCCAGCAGCCTCAGCTTCAGTCTCTAGAGAGGAAGAGTGTAGGAGACCAAGGAGGCCGAAGGAGCTGTTCTTGGTCTCCTCAAAAGGGCTTCTCTCTCTCTTTGGCCAAGGGAGGCGGATCTCTCAGGAGCCCTTTGTCACAAGTGAAGGTTTGGTCCACTGTGGTTTGCACCTCTGTAGTCTCAGCTACTCAGGAAACTGCGGTAGGATCGCTTCAGGGCCAGGGCCAGCCCGAGCAATGTGCATTGCTGGTAAATGGCCTACCTCAGAGCTGCAATCCTTTTTCTTTTCCTTTCTCCCTTCCTTCCCTTTTTCCTGTTTCATTGCGTTTTATTTATTTATTTATTTATTGTTTTGAGACCGAGTCTTGCTAAATTGCCTAGGCTGGTCTGGAATTAATCATCTTCCCACCTCGAGTTCTCAAGTCGCTGGCATTACAAACATGTGACCACGCTTGACTATGAGGTATATATTTTCATACAAGGTCAATCACTTGTACGGGTTATGACAATTGAGACATGATTTGAATATTATCACCACATTCTTTCTACCATGAAATACAACTACTAGTAACAGGCATTCATTCCAGTAAATATGGAACTTCAGCAGGGGGCACTGCGCTCCCGAGAGAATGGGTGAGTATCCAGGTGACAACCATTAGTCAGGGTTTGGTAGTGAACCAGATGGAGAAGGTGGCCATAGCAGGAACAGGAACAGTGAGCTACAGCAAAGCGTTTGAGGCTTTTGCCGATTGGCCTTGAGTCACCCAGGATTGTCTGTAGCATCATTTCCATCTAAACTGGGGAGGTCGTGGGAGCTGGGCACGTTCCTGTCCCACTCTGCCGGCCCTCTGTGCTCGTCCATATTTCCAGGTACTCCTGATGACCTGGTGTTTCCTTTCCACACCGCAAGTCTTCTCTGGTTCTCACCTCCCCCACCTTTCTGTTCTGTGTCTGTTTTACCCCCACCGTGGCCAACCAACCCCACCCACGAAGGGGCTTTTCCAAGGCCCCTCACATTTCTCTGCTTCCCTTCTGCGGCCCCCAGTTCCTGTCATTCTTCCACTCCACACTCTGCAGGGTCAGAAAGTGGTAGCTGTTCTTTAAAATGCTTCTAGATCATTAATTCCTCTCATATTCAAAGAAACAAAATAATGCTCTGAAATTGAGAGGGGCGGGCATAGGCAGGACTACCACAGCCTGAAAGGAAAAGAACAGTAAGAAGAGGAAAGTAAAACGGGTTGTCGGTTAAGCACCGAGGCTGTAGCTGAGGGTGGAGAGGAAGGTAACCGAAGGACGGGACCAGCGCTGATGAAGACGGCCGCAGGTCTGAGAGCTCACACAGTCTTCACACCTTACACCCCATTTCCCTAAGATGACCTTCACTCGGGCAAAACATGACTCATTTCCACGGGTATTTTGGACCTTATGCCAAGGTGACTAAGCTCCGCCTTGCCCAGAGACCCCCCTATTCCTTTTGTAATAAAAACATGAGTAATTAATGGCGTCCTTTTGGAACCCCTTAAACTATTTTCCCCATTCTGGCGATCAAACTCAGGATCTTGCCTTTCACAGGCAGGCACAACGCCTCTGAGCCGCATCCTCTGTGGAACCCGCTGTAGGTGAAACATACCCCTTTGTTAAGGGCTGTCCTAACAGCAGAGAAGTCAATTTTTATATCTCTTTCTTGGTGCTGCCTATGAGATAACCTACCTTGATTTCTTTTCTGTCATAAACGTCTTTCATTTTAACCTAAAATCAGTCCGTGTCTGATCTCCATCTGACATGGCTCCACTTCCCACTTTCTCTCTCCTGTGAAAAGAGAAAATTCACACTGTTGCCTAATTTTTAGTTTCTTTTATAGCCAAGGCGAGGACACTTGCTAGCTGCAGAAGGGATTTCCAGCTACATAATCACCCCTTGTTATTACAGCCAGCCACAGACCTGATTCTTCCTCCTCGCCCACGAATTACATAATACACATGTACACAATTCTCAATGCCAGGCACATGGGCCTGGCTGTACCCTCAAATGACTTCTTTTGAATTTTAGATTTTGCGTCTTTTCTCCAAGTGTGATAGGTAAAAAAGCTAGCTAGATATTTTTTACAGGCAGTTAGAGTGGCCCGGGAAACAAAGAAGCCAACTTGGAGGTTAGCATTGTTGGTGGAAAAACTACCCCAACCACACAGTAATTGATATTTTAAATAAGGTAATAGTCTCTCTAAAATAAAGGGCTGAGCTTAATATGCTAAATAGGCACCAGCCCCCTGGGGTGGAGGGCTAAGATTTTAACTCAACTCCCCCAGAGACTAGATCAAAAATTCTTGTATGCTTGTCATGTGACTTGATTTCTCATTGGGTCCCCAGTTAATCAATGTTACCTGAGCAACTATACTTACTAAATCTTATTGGTTGATCATAGTTTTGTCTATTCTGATTTCTCATTGTACCAGTGTTACCTAAGTTACTGTATTTGCAATGTTATTGGTTGACTGTAATTTTGTCTCACTTTAAACCCATCTCACCTCCTGGATTTGCTGCATGAAAGCCCACTAAAAAGTGAAGTAGGGGGGTCTCCTATTTTTGGGTTCCCCTTGTAGGCAAAAGCTTTCTTAATAAAGTATTTTCCTACTCTGAACCTCCGTCCCTTGTTCATAAAATTCCTTTTTCGATTTTAGAGAACATGGACTCGTGTTCCAGGTGTTTAAAAAGTGGGGAATGAGGCTTGCTTCCCCCGTTTCACAAGTGCTGCCATCATTCTGACACAGGGGAGCAAGGCCCAGCTCCCCACTTAAAATGCGAGTTGGTGTTCTCTAAAATCGAAGAATGAGTTTTAGGAATGACCGACAGGAGGATTGAGTAGGAAACTTTTATTGATAAAGCTTCTGCCTAAGACAGACAGAAGGGGAAACCGGGAGAGGTGGGTAACCCACTCACCTCACTTTTCAGAGGGCTTTTATGGAACAAGGCCATGAGGTGAGGCGGATTTAAGGTGGGGGCTTCTAATAAGATTCAAAAGAAATGGGCATTTCTGGAATTATAACAAGTACAGTTGTTTAAAGAATCTTGATCAAATGGGGTCCAATGAGAAACCAAGTCATGTAGGGTCTTTTTGATCCCCGGTGGATCAAATTACTGGCCCTTTACTCCAGGGAATTTGCAATTACTACATTCCTGGGGAGGGGGTGGATGTAGATCGTGACTTCCCATGAACTTGGTTATTTGGGAGAATGAGGCCTTATCAGTCTGTTATCTGGGAGTTCTACTCTGTCCTTGACCTTTGGTAACGGTTTCCCTTCTTGTGAGTTTTCCAAGGGCCAGCCCTGTCTGTCTGTCACATGTCTAACTAGCTTTTCTACCTATAATACTACCATGCATTATACTCCAGACCCTCAAACACTATTTTTTTTTTTTTTTTTTTAGTTTTTTTGATACAGGGTCTCCATGCCTTGTTGCATTACCAGCTTCTGGCAATATTCAGTAGAAATTAACAAGATCTGCTCCTCTCTTGAAAAAGTACCAAGCACACTGTTTTCTTTCTCATCTTTTCTTCCTCTTTCTCTTCCTCCTTCCCTTCATTCTGTCTTCATTTTTTGAGATAAAGACTCCATATCTAGATTCAGCCTGGTTTTGAACCTGTGATCCTTCTGTCTCAACCTCATGTCTGGAATTGGCCAGGTGGGGTGGTGCACACCCATAATCCTAACCACCCAGAGGTTTGAAGCAGGAACATCACGTTGGGTATGAGACCAACCTTGGCTGCCAAGTGAGTTCAGGGCCAGCCTACAGGGTGAGTCCCAGTCTCACAGAAAAACTCCAAAAGACACACAAACAAACCAACACTACTGGGTAACTGAGATTCTAACCGCATCTGTTGTTAGGGCCAGTGTTATGCTTTCTCTCTAGCCCCCTCCTCCACCAATACCTCCTGAGCTCATTGGAGGGGCCTCTGGGAGGTGACAGGATCAGGAGACTGCGATATTCATCAGGGGAAGGTCTGCCCTTGAGTCTGTGGGCGGATCTCTCTATGTGGCCTGGAAGGGTCTCCCGCTCCCTCCTCCATCCCCGAGTGCATGCACTCTCTCTCTCTCCACTGTGATACCCCTGCCTGGCAGCCTGCAGACTGTGGACTGAAACCTCTACCACTGGTGAGCGAAAATACACCGTCCCTCTTTAAACTTGGGGGTGTTGGGTCTTGGGTCTTGTGTCTCAGCCCAGAGCAGGTAACTGAGACAACAGCGAGGGGAGCACTGTGAGGTCTGGACTTCTTCTTTTTTAATGTTTTTTGAGACAGGGTCTCGCTTTGTAGTTCAGGCTGGCCCTGAGCTCAGCCTCAGACTCACATCACAGCAATCCTCCTGCCTCTGCTTCCTGAGTGCTGGGATTACAGGTGTGAGCCACCACACCTGGCACTGTGGTATGTGCTACTGGTTGCTGGTAGGCATGAGTCTCCACACCCAGTATTGTTATGTGTGTACCGGGATCGAACCCAAGTCCTTGCGCTTGCAAGACAAGCGCTGGAACCACTGAGCCAAATTCCCAGCCTCTTGTCTGGACTTCTTTCCCTCAGTGCAATGGTTTCCACTGTGGGCGCTATCGCCTCGAGATGTAGTTTGGTACTTCAGCCTGCTGAATTCACTGAAAGGCCACACTTTGGCTCTGCATTTAGCCCTCTGCTATCAACGGACAGTAGGTTGTTGTTGGATTGCAGTTGTCATGATAAAGGTTGCTATGAGAATCTGCTGTACTAGTCTTGATGTGGACACTAATTTTATTTCTCTTGACAGAATACAAGGGTAGTATTGCCAGGTTGCATGAGACACTTTTAATTCTGAAGGATGGTCAGATTGTTCTTCCAACATGATGTACAGCTTTGAATTTCTTACCAGGAAAATATGTGCTAAAGTTAACTTTGTGTCTTTGTCAATATTTGATACTGGAAGTCTTTAATATTTAGTGAGTAGAAATGGTTTCTGTACTATTTTATTTGCATTCCCCAATGACTAACAGACATGAACAGCTTGCCAGGTACTGATTTGCTGTCTACCTCTCAGTGAACTGTGCTTTGTGGTGTTTGTTTTATTTGGAATTTGTTGAGTTTCTTTGATGGTTCATAGTTCTTTGTTTTTTTGACACAAGGTCTTGCTCAGGCTGGCCCTGAGCTCACAACAATGTCTGCCTCCCGAATGCTGGGATTACAGGTGTGAGCCACCACACCCAGCACTGTGGTATGTGGTTCTGATTGCTAGTGGGCATGAATCTCCACATCCAGCATTGTTGTATGTGGTTACTGGGAATCAAACATGGGTCCTTGAATTTGCAAGGCAGGCATGGAAACCACTGAGCTAAATTCTTGGCCCAATGGTTCATTGTTTTTCTCACATATAATTCACCTATTATTTCCTCAAATATCTTTCCTCTTTCTGAGATTAATTATAATATGTGATTACAACTGTACTTTTAGGCCACATTATGTTGCTTTTTAAACTTTCCAAATCTTTTTTTACTTGAGCTTCATTTTAATAGTTTTAGTGTTTTTTTAGCCCATTTGTTAACAGCAAAGACAGAGGAAGCATTTGTGATCCTACAAGCATTTGTATCCCAGGTGCTGGGATAACAGGCACGCACACCACACCTGGCTTTGTATTGTTGGTGTTGTTTTTATTTTTTATTTTTATTTTTATTTTTTTTAAGGTTTTTTGAGACAGGGTCTCGCTGAGCTCAGCCTCCAACTCACATCACAGCAATCCTCCTGCCTCTGCTTCCCGAGTGCTAGGATTACAGGCGTGAACCACCACGCCCGGCACTGTGGTATGTGGTACTGATTGCTGCTGGGCGTGAGTCTCCACGCCCAGTATTGTTATGTGGTTACTGGGGATCGAACCCAGGTCCTTGCGCTTGCAAGACAGGCGCCGGAACCACTGAGCTATATCCCTGGCCCTGTTGTTTTTAGTTTTTGAGACCCAGTCTCTTGTAGTTTAGGCTGACCCTGAACTCATTATGTTGGCCCAGGCCAGCCTCAACATACAGTAATCCTCCTGCCTCTGTCTCCTGAGTACTGGGATTACCAGCGTGAGCCCAGCATTGTGATATGTAGTGCATTGTGATATGTAGTGCATTGTGATATGTAGTATCAGTGATTGAACTCAGGACCTTGGGCTTGCCAGGTAGACACTGGAACCATTGAGTTAAATACCTGGCCCGTGGCCCTGTTTTTTAGTTTTTTAAATTATTTTATTTATTTTTTTTGAGACAGAGTTTTGCTTTGTAGTTCAGGCTGTCCTTGAACTCCTATGTAGCCCAGGCTAGCCTTGAATTCACAGCAATCCTCCTGCCTTTGCTTCCTGAGTGCTGGGATTATAGGTGTGAACCACACCTGGCACTGTGATATGCTGCTACTGGGGACTGAGCTCAGACCTTGGAGTTGCCAGGTGGACACTGGAACCACTGAGCTAAATCCTTGGACCCCCGCCCTGTTTTTTGAAACAGTATCTTACCATATTGTCCAAGGTGGTCTTGAGCTCTTCTCAGGTGATTTTCCTCTGAATTTCCCAAGTGCTGGGACTAAGGCATGTACCACCACTTCCTGGAGAAATGTGATACTCAAAATAACCTAAGAAAGGATCTCAGAAAATACTTGTAAACTACAGTTAAGAAAGAGTATTATATAAAATAAAGAAGTCTGTTTTTATATACTTATTTAGTTTTTTGATGCAGGGTCTTACTACGTAGTTCAGGCTGGCCTCAAACTCACAGGAATCCTCCTGGCTCAGCCTCCTGAGTTCTGGGATTACAAGCTTGTGCCACTACACCCTGTAACATAAAATAAAGAACTCTAAAGCCAGCTGTCTGGGCACAAGCCTATATCCCAGTATGTCACAGATTGAGGCCAGAAGATCCAGTCCGGGCCCATCCTGGGTCACATAGGAGATCCTGTCTCAAAAGAAACAAAGGGGATGAAGCCAAGCCAGGATGTAGCTCAATGGCGCTGCCACCTGCTTGGCCAGCGTAGATCCTGAATTCAATCCGAAGTTCTACGGCAAAAGAACTTTTAAAACAATGCTAAATAAGCTGGTTGTGGTGGTTCACACCATAATTGTAGCACTCAGGAGGCAGAGGCAGGAGGATTGCTGTGAGTTTGAGGCTGTTCTTGGGTACATAGTGAGTTCAGGGCCAGAACTACAAAGCAAGACCTTGTCTCAAAAAAAATACTCAAAATAAAACAATGCTAAACAAAAATCAAATTAGACAGTGAGAAAAAGATAGATGCATATAGAAATGACAAACACCGGTAAAAATGACAACTTCTGTCACTCACTAGAGAAAGTTAAATTTAAACAAATGAAATATCATTGCATACCTATCAAAATGATAAATTTAAAATTACAATGGCTGAGTGTAGTAGTGTACACCTGTAACCTCAGCAGGCTGAAGCAGGAGAATCCCAGCCTGAGCAAATTAGTGAAATCTTGTCTCAAAAATGAATAAATAAATAAATAAAAGGTTGAGAATGGTGAGCAGTGCACTTATTTACCATGTGTAAGGCCTAAGATTTCTTTCTTTTTTTTTTTTTGTTGAGACAGGATCTCACTTTGTACTTCAGAGTGGCCCTGAACTCACTATGTATCCCAGGTGAGTCTTGAGCTCACAGCAATCCTCCTGCCTCTGCCTCCTGAGTGCTGGGATTACAGGCGTGAGCCACCACGCCTGGCACTGTGGTATGTGGTACTTGGGCTCAAACTCAGGACCTTACATTTGCCAGATCGACTCTGGAACCACTGAGCTAAATCCCCAACCCAGTGCCTAGGATTTGAATCTCAATACTGAAAATTTATTTTTAAAAAAAATTTTTTTTTTTTTTTTAGGTTTTTTGAGACAGGGTCTCGCTTTGTGGTTCAGGCTGGCCCTGAACTCAGCCTCAAACTCACATCACAGCAATCCTCCTGCCTCTGCCTCCCGAGTGCTGGGATTAAAGGCGTGAGCCACCACACCTGGCACTGTGGTGTGTGGTACTGATTGCTGCTGGGCATGAGTCTCCACGCCAGGCACTGTTGTATGTGGTTGCCGGGGATCGAGTCCTTGCACTTAGCCAGGCAGGCGTGGAACCACGGAGCTAAATCCCTTATCCCAGAATAGTTTCTTCTTTTCTTTTTCCTTTCGATCCCTCCATCTTTTTCTTTGTTCTTTTTGCGGTTCTGGGGATTGTCTCAGGCCTTTGCGCTGAGCTATATTCTGAGTCTCCTTTATTGTTTGAGACAAGGTGTTTGTGAAGTGGCTAACTGGCCCGCTGGGCTCAGGCTGGCAGCCCTTCCACCTCAGCCCCGGGAGAGCTGGCCTCGCGCCACCACGCTCGGCCTCCCCACACTTTCCATGAAATAAATTTCAAACTGTAAGAATTTGTTTATGGATTTGAACAATAGTTATTTCAGAGTTACAGGAACTGAAGAAGAATTCCGTGATGGGACACAACAGTTGGAGCTTTTTTGTTATAGGCAAGAAAATAGTGAGGCTCAAGCCCCTGGATAGGATCACAGACATCCCTGTTTAGTCATTTCTTTCTAACAGATGAAAAATGTAGGGAGAAATATGATAAATACGAAAATTTTCTGTTTGCGATACTGGTGATTGAACCCAGAGCCTTCCCACTGGGCTGGGTGCCTTTATATGTTTCACCCAGAGATAAAATCTCAGCGAGTTTCTCAGGCAGGACTAGCACTGGTGACCATCCTACCGCAGCCTTCCCGGCCGGCCTGGACTACAGCGTGCTCCGCCCCGCCCCGCCCCGCCCCGCCCCGCCCCGCTAGCGAGATCGTGTAACGCACTGCAAACTCAAGATTCACATCTCCCGATTTCAAGTCTCACTTTCTCCACTAAAGTATGATATTGTTCCCATTTTTTGCTAGAAACAAGTTCTTAAGGTGTCTCTAAGTATGCTACTTAGTCTGCTTGAGGCTGTACTTAAAATCCTAAGCAAAGATATTTTTTCTCCTTTTTAAAAAGTCAAATTGAGGGTCAGGTTTTTAGCTCAGTGGTTCCGGCGCCTGTCTTGGAAGCGCAAGGTCTCGGGTTCGAACCCCGTAACCATATACACTACTGGGCGTGGCACGCCCAGCAGCAATCAGTACCACATACCACAGTGCGGGGCGTGGTGGCTCACGCCTGTAATCCCACCACTTGGGAGGCAGAGGCAGGAGGATTGCTGTGATGTGAGTTTGAGGCTGAGCTCAGGGCCAGCCTGAACTACAAAGCAAGACTCTGCCTCAAAATAAAATAAACAAAGTCAAATTGAGATTTAGATAATTTTAAGACCATCAAAAGTAATATGAGCTATTATAAAAGCAGGGCATGAAAAATAATACATACTAACTCCATGTATTCAAATAAATCGACTACACCCAGTTGTTTTAAAACATGGTTGGTGGTTTTTAGCCTACAGTGACCCCTGGTGGTACTCTGAAGAATGTGCAGCAGCTACTCACATGGCGAATCTTTAAAACCTTTTTTGGAGGGTTGGATGCTGGAGATAGAACCCAGTACCTTGCCCAACCTAAGCAAGGGCTCTGCCACTGACCTCAGTCCCACTGCCTAAGACATCTTTTAAATAGTTTTTGGGAGGGCTTGGCCAACTTCATAAAACAGCTGTGGTAACTGTACATTTTTCCAAAGGAAATTAGATTCCCTGTACTAAACATACAAAAGCAACGCCATTCTTTTAATCCCTATATCTCTGTCTCTGCCATTACAAAATTACAATAGAAACAGTTTGTGGAGCTGAAGAAATGTATTTTTATCAAATCTCAACTTTCAAGCAATTTTCTTGAAAAGTAATTCTAGTAATTCAAACTGAGCTATGGTCTCATGCCTAATAGCATTATCCAAAATTAGCAATATAAAACACACTTTTAAATATGTATTCTGTCCTAAAACTGTTAATTACACAGTGTTGTGTTTCTCTATGAGTGGAAACTTTAAGAAATCAATGTTCTATGTAATTATTTTAGAGAAATCTAACCAAGGACTATATACTGGAATATTTAATTCAGTTTGTGCCATTGTAATGAGAACAAAGATTTTTTATTTTTTTAAACAGAGTCTTACTTTGTAGTTCAGGCTGATCCGGAACTCACTGTGTAGCCCAGGCCAGCCTTGAACTCACAGCAATCCTCCTGCCTCTGCCTCCCAAGAGCTGGGATTACAGGTGTGATCCATCATGCCCGGCACTGTGGTATGTGGTTATCGGGGGTTGAAGTCGAGACCTTACTCTTGCCGGACAGATGCTGGAACCACTGAGCTAAATCCCCAGCCCGAGAACAAAGATTTTAAAAGGGCTGATCAAAGTATACTATGTGTGTTTAAATAAAACTTACTAGGGTAAGAAGTACATTGTCATTAATTCTTCCAGAACCCTCCCCCTCAATTCAAACACCCTTCACGCACCATCCTCACCACTTCCTGAAGCAGTTCAGTACCTTTATAACGGCACCAATGTGACAAAAGCGTGGTCGGCATGACCACCGAGTGCCGTCCTGTCAGCCGTGTCTGCCCCCAGTCACCCCACTAACTGGATCTGGGGTGTGTGACTTCCAGCTCTTCTTCAGTCAAAGGACCAAGAATGGAGAATGCTTCGAATTGATTTGGGAAGCTGAGGCAGCCACAGGGCGCAACTAAAGACCCTCACAGGGGTCTTTAGTTTCTTAGTTGAAAGAGTTCTCCCAGAGCTGCTTCACAAACCAGCAGGTGTCTGGGATAAGTGTGTTTGAAGTGAGGGAGAGGGTTTTGAGGGAGATTAATGGTGGTATGTTTTTTACTGTAATAAACTTTTGTTAAACATATAATCATTCACTGTATTATTTGATCATACCATGTACTTCAAATCCTTCATGGAACAGGGTGAGGTACTAAAAAGGTGACTTGAAAGAAAAAAAAATAAGAAAGAAGGAGGGGGTAAGGAAAGAAATCTGCTAGTTAGATTGTTACCTTCTGAGAAGTCACGTTTGAATCCTAGTCACCAATCTGCTGAGCCTAGTACAATGCCTGGCACATATTACACTGGCAAATACACAGGCCCTTAGGCAAAGACAAGTTCATAAGGTTAGACTGTGTAAGGCTGATGCGCATTTCAACAAGTACATTTCATGACCAGTGTGTTCAGAATCAAGGGGGTGGAGTCTTTCTCTATTGCTATTTTTAGCTGTGCTGGAGGTTAAGCTTGGGAAGTGCTAAGCTATACGTGTCGTCCATTTTTATTTTATGCAGATAAGCTATCATTAAATTACCAAGGCTGGCCTCACACCTGCAGTGTAGCTGGGACTATAGGTGTACACCTGGCCAGATTTCTTCATAACCTAGTTTTATCGTTAACTTTTCTGCAGTGGGATTATGAAACAGAGGATGTATAGAACTGTGAGGCCTATTTGTCATCTTGAGCATGGCCTGGGGCTTTTGCAAAAATCTGCCAGTGATAAGAAGCTGTACAAAGCTTTTGCTCAGCAATAGCAGAAAGCATACAATTAGGCCCACAGCTATTAAATTATAGATTATAAAACCCCTCCCAGCCCTAAAATGTTTCTTTTTTGCCCCAAAATGTGTTTTACTTGCACAGATGACCTCTGAAAATTTTAAGAAAACAAGAATTCTTTTATTTTTTTAGTTTTTGGAGACAGTATCTGGCTTTGTAGTTCAGGCTGGCCCTGTACTCATTACGTAGCCCAGGCCAGCCTCGAACTCATAGCAATCCTCCCACCTCTGCCTTCCAGTACTGAACTCGGGACCTGGCACTTACTAGGCAGACACAATAACCACTGAGCTAAATCCCTGGCCCAAATTTATTTATTTGTTTGTTTTTTTGGGATACAGTTCTGAATGTATGTAGTTCAGGCTGGCCCTGAACTCACAATGTAGTGCCAGGCTCATCTCAGACTCATGGCAATCCTCCTGACTCTGTCTCCCAAGTGCTGGGATTACAGGCATGAGCCACCATGTCCAGCGAAAACAGAGTTCTTAATGCATGCACGCAAGAAGATTATGAGTATGAGGCCAGCCTGAACTACATAGACCTTTTCTCAAAGCAACAAAATAAAACACACCCAAAGAGAGAGATGGTATGAAATGTAAATTTTCTTAGTGAAGTCAGACTGAGATGTTTATTTCCTTTCTTAAATGATCAGACAGAAGGTAAGAGGAAGGGAAAGTGTGAAACCCAAGCTGAGGACAGTAAGAAATGGGTTTTCTGTTACACATTTTGTTAAAGCTTAGGCCTATGGAAAATACTGTATAGGAAGCAACACAAGGATGGAAAATGTAGGATGCTGAGCTAGAGAGGCCAAGGAGGTCAAAATAGGGAGATAAACTGGGGTGTCCACCGCAGAAAGAGACCACTGACTGTTAAGGGATCTTATGTCATTTCTGGGCACTGGCTTCCCAGAGACAGAAGTCACAGAAGCAAGACCTTGGGCTTCTTGAATCCTTGTTCATGCACAGGGCCTTCGTTCATGACTTATTTAGAAGAGAACAGATTCCCCATGCCAGGTGCACATGCTTATCCTTGGTACCCATAGACTGGTTCCAGGGTCACTAACCCTACCCCAAATCCTCAAATGCTCAAGTCCATTTTATTTATTTATTAACTTATTTATTATTATTTTTTTAGTTTTTTGAAACAGTTTCTCATTTTGTAGTTCAGGCTGGTCCTGAACTCAGCCTCGAACTCACAGCCATCCTCCTGCCTCTGCCTCCTGAGGGCTGGGATTACAGGGGTGAGCCACCACGCCTGGCACTGTGGTATGTGGTTCTGATTGTTGTATGTGCTTACTGGGGATCAAAACCAGGCCCTTGCACTTGCAAGACAGGTGGAGCCACTGAGCTAAATCCTTGGCCCAAGATCATTTATATCTTTTATAATTTCCAGTATAATAAGATTATCAGGCAGCAGAGATTGTTGTTTTTGGAAATTGCTTCCTTACTATTGGTAATTAACTGGGAGCGCAGTCTCGGAGCGGACGGCCTCAGGCATCTACAGCCCACAGTGGGAGAGACAGATATGTCGGTAACTGAAGGAGAGCAGACAAGGAGGACAACAGGAAGCTAATGCGTGTCTGTGAAAAAAATGGCCATCAGTTAGGAGACCAGGAAAGAATAAAAGTTTAAAAATTGGTAGTTCTGACAAAGAGATGAGAAAAGAATCTTAGGATTATTACTAGCTTTAATAAAGACATACAGTAGAAAAGGGCAATGGAGCAACAACTACATAGCGGGTGTTTTTAGCTCCTTACCTGTGCTGTATTATTATCCTTACGAAGGAGATGTCGGGATTTTCATTGTAGAGCTGCACAAAATGTGATGCAGAGACACTTGCTCCAAATCCTACAGCTGGTAGGAGACAGATGGGACGATCCAGAGCTCACTGGAGCTCTAGTTTCCCCACAATCCTACGTCATGTCGGTAGAGCGTTAGAAGCACCTAAACAGTTGCCTACAGCACTCAGTACGCAGTGGTTGGGTCCAGTCACCTACTGTCCGGCTCTCCAGGTCAGCTCGGCTGGCTGGCGGCTGTGCTCACACACGGGGAGGTGGGGCAGGATGCAACAGCTGCTTCCTCAGAGCTGAGCTGCTTTCCCTCTAGCTGCTTGTCTGTCAAAAGATTCCTTTCCTGAGGAGACACTCCGTAAGCTTCCAGACTCAAACGATTTAAGAGTAGGCAGTGAAGTTTCATTTCCCCGACATATGCTTGAAATATTTTACTTCCCAAAGCAAGGAAGCAATTGATGTTTCTTATCTCATTTCTATTCTTCTATGTTGGGACACCTTGTAGATTTCCTACCCTGTTGTCCCGGGTGCACAACTTTCTTGGCCTTTTTTCTTTGTTTTTTAAAGACAGTTTTGCTATGTAGTTTAGGCTGTTGTTAAACTATATAGCCCAGGCTGACCTGGAACTCAAAGTGATCCTCCTGCCTCAGCCTCCTGTGTGCTGGGATTTTTAAAAGCTCTATAGGTGCTGGTATACAGAGACGAGTGAGATATATTTTTTGTTCTTAGTCTATGCCATGTCGGCCAAAAGCAGAAATGGCTGGTGTGCTATGAAGAAAAAGACACACTGCTTGCACAGAAATGTAATTGTGAGCAAATGGGGAAGAATAGTATGTCATTTTGTTCATAATAGAGAATTGTTGAGTGAATAAACCAACAACGAAAGAAGGCATTGGGCTGGGGATTTAATTCGGTGGTTATGGTGCCTGCTTTATAAGTGCAAGGTCCTGAGTTCGATTCCTAGTGTAAAAAAAGGCATGATAAGATGAAATATCTGAATGTGGACTTACTTTATTTTTTCTGGAGACAGCCTTGCTATGTATTCCAGACTAGCTTCAAACTGTTGATTTTCCTGCCTTAGCCTCCCAAGTGTTGGGATTGGGTGTGAAGTCTTGAGGAACTGGTTGAAAATCCTTACTACCAATTAGTTTTTAAGGGATGGCACAGATGAAGTTTTACACGGGGAAATCCAGCTCCAGTCCTTGGCTGTCACTTCAGGTTCTGAGAGGGAAATGAGCCGAGTTGGAAAGAATATAGTTTTAGGCCAGGGATTTAGCTCAGTGGTTCTGCCGCCTGTCTTGCAAGCGTAAGGGCCCAAGTTCGATCTCCCAGTAACCACATACAATACTTGGTGTGGAGATTCACGCCCAGGAGCAATAAGTACCACAGACTACAGTGCCGGGCGTGGTGGCTCACGCCTGTAATCCCAGCACTGGGGAGGCAGAGGCAGGAGGATTGCTGTGATGTGAGTTTGAGGCTGAGCTCCAGGCCAGCCTGAACAACAAAGCGAGACCCTGCCTCAAAAAAAAAAAAAAAGGAAAGAATATAGTTTTATGGTTTTTAAGCCTCTTTTTCAATTCTCATAATTTAAATAGCCTCACTCCTCAGCTAGTCAAACACTGTGTGTGAAGGGTAACTGTTACTTGTCTGATGTAGACTGTGCTTCATTAGTCATCGTTTGAATTGCAGAGATACTTACAGCGAGCAAAAGGCCAACACACCACATCTATATTTACACTGAATTAAGAATAAGTCTGGCTAGGTTGCCTTGTTAAAATGATGTGCCCATTATTTAAAGTTCTAATTCAAGTCTGTATATCAAGAAAAAGCAGCAGTTTCCATCTGAGACCTCTGGGTACTGAATGTACACTGTAGGAAAGGTCTGGCACGGGACATCACCTAATATATGTGTAATGATGCATTCTGTGGTTGGGCAAAGGAACACTTAACGCGGTTAATTTTACTCAGGCCATGGTTAGAAATCCCTAGGCAAAATGGCATACAAGCTTCCTCCTGGAGTTAGCTTTCCACCCCACGAATAGCATTCCCTCCGAAAAGTTACAGTTGTTATCAAATTTGGGTTTTTGTTTTGTTTTGTGCAGTATTGGGGGGCTCCAGCCTAGAGGTGCTGTACCGCCTTTATTTTTTTGAGAAAGGACCTTGTCATGGTGCCCATGAGAGGCTTTGCGTTTTGAGACAGGGTCTTGCCAGGTAGCTCAGGATGCCTTTGCACTCACTATGTAGCCCACCGTTGCCTTGAATTTATGATGATCCTCCTGCTATGTAGCCCGTAGTGACCTTGAATTTATGGTGATCCTCCTGCTATGTAGCCCACGGTGACCTTGAATTTATGGTGATCCTCCTGCCTCACACTTCTGAGAGCTGGGATTACAGGCGTGTGCCACCATGCCTGGCTGGCAAGGAAGAAGGGCACAATTTTAAAAAGTGAGTGATATGAGGCCCTGACTCTGCTCTGTAATCTTAGCGAGGCTGGAGGCTAAGGCAGGAGGATCCTGAATCCCAGGCCAGGCTAGATTGTGCAATATACTGAGACTCTATCTCAAAAAAACAAAAACAAAACTTACGTGCTATTCTATTTTTTCTTTCCCTCCTATATCAACTTGTAATGCTGAGCTCCAGCCCGGTTTTTAAAAAATCATTATTTATTTGAAGGCAAAGTTTCACTAAATTGCCCAAATTGGGCTCAAACTCACGATCCTCCTGCCTCAGCCTGCAGAGAAACTGGAATTATGGGTTTGCATGACTAGGCCTAGTTTATCCCTGCTACCAAGTTGTTTTGTGGGGGTGGGGTAGTGGAAGTTTTTTGTTTTTTTTTTTTAATTTTCATTTTTCTTGCACCACTAAGAATTTTAAATAGAATTTGAGTTTTTAAAAAATTAAGCCTGGGCCGAAGATTTAGCTCAGTGGTTCCGTGCCTGCCTGGCAAGCACAAGGTCCCTTAGTTGATCCTGGGTAACCACATACAACAATGCCAGGGGTGGTCACTCACGCCCACCAGCAATCGGTACCACATTCCACAGTGCTGGGCATGGGGGCTCACGCCTGTAATCCCAGCCATAGGGCGGCAGAGGCAGGAGGGTTGCTGGGAGTTTGAGGCTGGCCTGGGCTACATAGTGAGCTCAGGGTCAGCTTAAACTAGAAAGCGAGGACCCTGTCTCAAAAAAAAAAAAAAAAAAAAA
>PVIR01007186.1:0-62186 GCA_004026965.1 Petromus typicus
ACTGTCATGTCTGTCACCCTGTGCTTTTTCATCTTAGAAAGGAGTGTTACTAATGGGGGTTCAGCCCCAACAGCAGTCACGGGCTGGTCCCCTTGTGGGGTTCTCCCTTGGGTACCAGGCAGGGTGCAGAGTCTTTCCGGTGTGCCGGGACTCTGTCACTATGATTCATCTCCGTCCCAGCACTGACTTATTTATAAGGCGTGTTCAAACAAGAGACAGATACCAGCTCTGCTAACTACGTCTCTACTCCATAGCCGTGTGATGTGCGCTATTAATAATGGGGGACATTAATGAGTCTGATTCATTTAGGAGCTTCGCAGGGTGACAGAGCCTTTGCAGGAAACACTAATTGGGTGTGTGGAAAAGCCTGGGATGAGAGTGGCAGTATGATTAAGGGCTGCGTGTCAGACAACTTCCACGCCAAGTCATGGTGCCAGCGCCGTGGAGGGGGATGGGGCATGTGTGGACCAGATCCACCACACGCCTCTCATGGGTACTTCTCCCTGCGAGGGGACACAGGGGTGGGTGTTCTGCTACTCGGGAGACTCTGTGACTTCTAAAGTGACCCAGATGGCTTTGTAGGGTCACTTGGTGGGAGGGACTGAGGTGGCACTGTTCTGTGCCTCCTTTATTGCCATCCTGTGCTCATGTTAACCCAGGTCACTGCAGGCCTTGGCGTCCACACTGCTGAGGGTTGACAGGCACAGAAGATCTGGGTGACAAACATGCTTTACAGCTGTTGGATGTGTTATCATTTTCTGTCTTTCTTCAAATTTGGACCAAAACTGTATCAGGTGTTTTGATATATACTTTTTCAGAGCAGGAAATCAAAGCTCAGATACACTGAGTTGAGATAGGTGTGGTGGTACACACCTGTAATCTCAGCTTTCTTGGGAGGCTGATGCAGGAGGATTGTGAGTTCAAGTCCAAACTGGACAACTTAGAGAGACTTAGTCTCATAAATTAAAAAAAAAAAAAAAAAAAAAAAAAAAAAAAAAAAAAAAAAAAAAAAAAAAAAAAAAAAAGCCAGGTCTAGGGATATAGCTCAGTGGTAGAGTGCCTAGGGCTTCTATTCCCAGTTTTCCTCCAATACAAAACAAACTAAACCAATCATGGTCACACTGTGAATTAGGATTTGAACACAGGTTTTTTTTTTTTTTGACTCTGTAATATTTCCACAGAGCTTTAAAGCAATACCTGTGAGCCTTGGGACATCCTGATCTTGCAGAAACCATAAGACTTCTCTCATCTGAAGATTTCCTGATATACTGCTCAACTTTCTGCCTCTCCTAATTTTCAAATTCTATTATTGTGGGACTGCTGCTGGGCTGGCCAGATGATTGTGAAGCAAATGCAGTCAAAATTGTCCTTCATGGGGTGGCCTTGGCCTGGAACTCTGGGATTTCACGTGGGCAGAAATCCTCCTGTCCGAGAAATGTCTCAGGCTTTGTTCCCCTCTCTACATTTCCGGGGGACATGGAGTCTGCTCTTTCAGGCTCACTAGTCAGGCCTCGGGCAGATTCCGATATCCTGGAAGGCTGAGGGGAGGTGCCGTGTGGACACAGGACAGCCTGGCACAGCCACTGTGAAGCGCCAGGGCTGCGGGCAGGTGTGGAGGAAAGCTGCCAGCCCCAAGTAGGGCCAACCTGATGGACCTTAGGGAGTTTGGCAAGGCACATGGCACAGCTATGGTGTCTGCACGTGGCTTCCTGTGACCGTCCTGCCTAGTGAGGAGCAGTGTGTGACCAGTCAACGCCATGCTCTCCTAGGGGAGACTTTACCCCTTGTGTACTGACAGCTCTGGGCAGCTGGTAACATCCAGCTTTCTGGCACTTCTGCCACATCCTGTTCAGCCTTCTGGGTCAGGGCCTGAGTGTTGGCAGGTCTAATCAGTGAACGGTGTTGGTATTTCTGCTGGCTCATGGGCCATGCTGCACTGAGGAATATAGTGAGATCACAGAGATAGGAGGTGGGAAAGCAAATGGTTCAGTATCTGTCATGGCTTCCTCCTGGGCTTCTTCTTGAAGGAATTATGCACCATAGTTTTGTTGATCCATGAGAAATAGATGAGTTGCCCTTTGGTAGAGGACTGCGTGGGCTGGTGATTAATTGTTAACTCTGTTGGAAGTATATAGTGCTATTAAGGAAAGTGGTCCCCATCACTTACTAACTTGCCTTGATGACGACTGCTCACAAGGAGTAAGTGGCCAATGTTAACTCAAGTTGTGTCTGTAATTTAGGGCAGTAGTGCATTAATCCAGCAGTAAAAGTCTCTGTCAACCCAGCAGCGATCAGGACAAATGTGTCCCTGGGGTCTCTCCCGCCACACTCCTTACCCCACCCTGAGGTACCAGCAACACCAGCATATCAAGGCTGAGGTAGTGGCACGTAGGTACAGCTGGAGCTGCCTAAGTAAGTCAGAGGAGCTTCAAAGAATTCGGTGAGAAAAGATTCTCTTCTGCCAAGACCTGCCATGCCGTGGACTCACCATGCCCTCAGTGGATGAGTGGATATTACCCATCCAGCTACATCACTGACCTGCTCAGGGCCTCTTGACATTCTTAGACCAAAATGTCACCTACTTTCAGGTCGGGGAACCGGAGCTGATGTGTTTTCTAGTTTCCCCTGTGTCTTTTCTTACTTCTGACTTTAGTTCCTCTTCCGGGACTTTTAACTTGTCCTCCTGTTATGGATTATACATATTCAATAACAAGATAAAAATGAGGTAGTGGAAGACAAAACATTTTGCACTTTTCAGTTAGACACAAGTTAGTTTGTGTGTGTGTGTGTGTGTGTGATTGGCCAGATTATAACTCAACATCTAACTTGTTGCAGGATCTCTGGCTTCAGTTGGGTTAATAAGATTCATGTACTTTGTGACACATTCTCACAGGAAAGTGCTTTACTGTACTTCTTTCCCAAAATGATTTTTATTGAGAACTTAAATGTTATTGACAAAAGCATCTCCAAAAGCTTTGGGCAAATCCTGCTGCAAATAGGGCAAGGATTTCCTGTAGCTTATCATTCCTGGAAGCGACATGTAAAGTGTGCCCACCGCCTTCTCTAAAAAACCCATGGGCTTTTATTTGAAAAGTGTAAGCAGATATGTGTGTGTTTACTCGGGTGATGTAAGACATCTTTGTTCTTACAGAGAAATAGTTTTCAAATGTCACACTAGGCAGGCAGTGAACCCAGTAATTAATGAAAATTTCCTACGTGGCCAGTATTGTGCTGAGTTCTTCCCATGTGCTATTTGCTCATTTTAATTTTTATTAGCTCACATTTGCAGTATATAATGATTACATTCTTGTGGGGAGTTGGTACATTTATAAAACACATCTCAATTCTTTTTTATCCCCTCCTACTTCCTCTTCTCTTGGTCCCTTTCCCTTTTACAAAAGATCTGTCTCCTTGTTTCTTATTATCTAGCTTTCATTTTAGTCTTTAATTTATTTATACTTTGGGTTTCTCATATGACATCCACTACGGGATATTTAAGCTGTGTGTCTGGCTTAATTCACTGAACTTATAGTCTGAACATGCATTCATTTCCCTACAAATGACTCGAATGCTGTTTGTTGTAATGATTTTCCTTAATCATGTGAGACAAGGATCATTATTCCAGTTTTTATAGACAAGAAAATTGAGGCTTAAATAAATTAGTAAGTGGCCCCAAATTATAGCATGTACAATTATTTCAAGCCCAAGTATTTCTGTCTCAGAGCTGGAGAGCTTCCTCCACATGGTGGATTCCAAACCCACTGCCCATGAGAAACCCTGACACTGACTGGGGGCCAGGTCCACCCTGAGCAACAGTGACACATTTGGCTCAGGGTGGGGCCGGGACAGCGACAGCTTGACCAAGTGCTTCGTGTCTGAGCAGGTCTGATGTCTGTCACTCACCTCCCACACTTTTTTGGGTGGAAGAGCTTTCTCTGAAGGTGTAGGCAGGTGGACAGTTCCCAAAGGAGTGACCTCAGCAGTGTGAAAACGGACTAGAAATGAAGGACGGACCTACTTTCCTCCTCGGCCTCTTGCCACTTCATGCATGTCTGCACTGTGGGTAACATGGAACCTCCTGAGCCTTGTGACACAATGGTGACTCAGCACAAAGAGGACAGTTCATCTTTAAATGACAAGAAGTCCATCTTTAAAGACAGGAGTGTTGTGGGGAAGGTGCGTGTTCTCAGAGTCTGCAGTAGGCAGTGAGAATGTTCAGAGAAACATACATGTAATTGTAGGACATAGTCACCTGGTCACGCTGGGGCTGTGTGGACGGCTGGTGAACCACCATGTGTCCGATGACCCAGGGACGACGTGTGTCATAAGTCACAGTGTGAGAGAATCACAAAAAATATTGCCAAAAATCTCCTCATATCTTTCTGCGGTGTTTACCAATCAGTCTTCCTGTTACTATTGTTCCTAAAGAAAGGAATGTAATACTTAGGAAAGGGAAGTGCTTGAACTAGTGAAAGATAAAATTAGAAAGAAGCAGAATGTGTCTCTGATCTCTGCTTTGTTGCTGAACACCTTTGAGAACTCATCTAAATCTTCCCGACCCAACTGAGGATACCGGAATGAGCTGTTCTCGTAAAAGACTCCCTTTATTAATGTATTATTTTTCTGGTGCTGGGGATCAAACCCGGCCTCCTAGGTGCAGTTTCCATGGAACTACATCCCAGTTCCAATGAGATATATATGGAAGTTGACAGTTTATATATATTTCAGAAAGAGAGAGATAATTATTACAATCAACACATTAATAACCAGATTTCTGAGGCAAAAGAAAAAGACATGAAGTCAGAAATTAGAAGTGAAGGCAAAAAGATAATAGTGCTTTATTTGAATCAGTCAGAGGTCCTGGATCTGAATACCTTTCCAATGAGATTTTCAAAGAGTAGCTGAGGGTCTCCTGAAATGACTATGTGGTTTGTGTGGTGGAGATGAGGAAGGCAAAGTTCAAAATGGCTTTGAAAGAAGCAGCACCTTATGAAATGGAGATGATGGGTCCCCTCGGACGCAGCTGGGGGTGCAATTGCCCTTCCCAGTGTCAGTTTTCCTCCTCATTTCATCCAGGGAAGAAAGTTGTGGTCCTAGGCTGAATATGCTGATGTCACACCATGTGTGAGGAGGGAGAAAGGATTCATTTCAAAATTAGGTTGTTAGAAGAAAGTGGAGCAGATAAAAGGTGCTCTGTTCACCTCGCTGACTCTTCCTGCTGGAATGAGCTTTGAAGTGCTTGGGTGCAGACTCTGAGCCTCCATCCTCTCCAGATGGTCGCCCTTATGCAAGCATAGAGCCTTTTATCACCACAGGCGACCTCACCGGGAGAGGTACTTCTCTGAGGGCTGGGATGCATTTGAAAACACAAAACAAATCAGGAGAGCTTCCTTCCTGTCTTGGCACTTGGGAGAGCTGTTTGCATTTAGGAGAGGGTGGCAATCAGGGCAGTGGCTGTTTGTTTACCCTTCCTTGGCTGGCTTTGTCCCAGGATCCAGCAGCACCTTGGGGAGGTTGATTCTGGGCACAAAAGAGCCAGGCGCCGCGCCCACCAGGAGCACCAATCATCACCGTGGAGTTCAGGGCAGTAATCATCTCTGATTTAGCCTGAAATGAGCAGGAAGAAAAATAAGAAAGAATCCTTGAGAAGGTTTTCAGAACTCTGTTGATAATCACACTCAGACACTTGCAAATAGTCTTTGGGTACACGGTCACAAACCACAATGACACACATGCGTTTGGGGTGCTGGAGCCCTGACTGTTCTGCCGGGCAGGACCCAGCCAGTGTCTAAGTGACAACACTTGGACAGTATTCAGGGGAAGGGGACAGGGACACTCCATAGAGAGCTTTCCCTGTCACGTTGGCCTGTTTGAGGGAAGGGATTCTGGAGGTAGTTCCGGCAATGAGAAGGCGGGACTCCTGGCAGCTTTGGTACTCTTTATGGATTTCACATAGCTGGCACGTGACACTGTTATGAAGTCACACGGGAGGTGTGAGTGGGCTCAGAGCTGGCTGGGCTGGGGTCTGGAGCTGTGTGGGGAGCAGGTGACCTCATGTTCAGAGTGAGGATATCGGCACCCGGCAGGGAGACCAGGGGGCCTTGAAACACGTTGGCATCGTCCTCAGAGGGCACAGGTTGTGCTCAGGTTTCTGTGGACACACAGTTTGCTGGTGGCAATAGGAAGGAGGAGGCCTGATGCCCAGGTCTCCTGTGTCCTATGCTTGGCTGTGCCTTGTTCACTCTTCTCAAGCCCTTGGTGGAAAGGACCAGAGTTTGTTTTCTGAAGCCCGACCTACTGCAGACTAACACATAAGAAACGAAGACATCCATGCTTGGGTGTCGCAGGGAAGTCAGGCTCCTGAGAGAGCATCCTCATGCCTGCTCTCAAGTACTCATTATGTTGAGGAGACAGTCTTCCACTGGGCACGGGGATATTGAGGTCCTGCTGGGAGTCCTGTCATAAGTGGCCAGGTGACTGCCATTCCTGTGAGTCTTCACTGAACTGTCCCTGCTGTAGGTTACCCTACACCACTCCAGTATTCAGCTGTCACCTGCTGAGGCTTCCTAGACAGAAGCTGTGCATTTTCTGAGCTTGTAGGGACACGTCCTGTTTACACTGCTGGCAAGCCTGGCACATAGTTGCTACTAGGGCACATGGCTTTTGTCATGGAGTATGTCTAGATGTCCCCTCAAAGCCTCATATAGTCTTAAGTGGGGATTTTTTAGAGGCGGCTGACTCCAGACTGTGTGATTGATTCATGGTGCAATGCTGGGCTCAAGGGCAATAGGATGAAGGCTATGCCGTCTACCCGAAGTAATCTGGGTAAGACAAAAGAAGCTCGTCAGTCCCTTGTTCCCTTGTTGCTGCAGCTGTCTGCTTCATGCCCCTCTGCCTTGGAGCCAGCCAAGTATGGACTGAAACCTCTCTGACAAAACATCCTTCTTCCTTTAACTTTGGATGTTAGTATTTTGTCTCCATAATGAGACAAAAGTATCTAAGACAGCTTTCCTGAAGGGGCAGCTCTGTCAACTCTATAATCACCTGAGCTTAGAATGGGACCATTCCTGACATAAAAATAAGACTCACAACTCCTTTGAAAACAAATGCTCCCAACCCAAGATGATGGAATCAGTAAACAGTAGCATATTTAGACCAGGAAATCACACTCCTAGGATTTACCCATCAAAAGGATCTATTTATGAGCTTTGAGAAAGAAACTGAAGTTTTAATTTGTATCTTCTTCTCAGTGGTGGATTCATAAACCTTTAGAAACTCTTCTTGCCCTTAAGATATGTTTCATTAGAAGATTTATTTGTCTTTGACAAGCCTGGGTTCTGATGACGATAGAAGACTTGCTCAAAGCACAAACTGACAAACAGAACAGTTGATCCCAAGCCCAGCCAGTAATGGTGAAGAAGCGGGAACCTGCTTCCCTAGGGAAAAGATGGGCTTTGTAGAAGGGATTCTTCTCCTACCCTGGAAACATAAAGGGGAATGTGAAAATATGGTTTCTGTTTTAGAAATGGAGTTTTTCTCCTTTAATGCTGAGAGAAGAAAATGCCACTTCTGTTCACTAGGAGTCATCACTCTTTGAAAGGCCAAAGGGACTGGAAATACTTCTCACTCAGGAGATGAGGAATCACTTTCTTCCCAGTGTGTGGAGTCAGGTATTCCCTGAGTCAGTGTTGAGTGCGGAGCTACCACTCCAGGCTCTACCCTGAGGGTGGAGGGACACCCCCCAGCACTGCCCTCGGCCTGTCTGCTGTCTTCACCAGGACTTGGGCTCCTTGTTTTCAGGGTGCCGGACACTGGGCCATCCCAGAAATCTGTCACCCCTGGAAAATCAGTCTGGAGATGGAAACCTTCACCTGTCACTGAGGATTTGGCAGGAATTGTTTCCAGGTTCTTGAATCTAGAACCAGACAATCATGCAGGCTATTCAGAAGAAGTAAGAGGAATTGAGTTTACTAAAAGTCAAAGTGTACCCCATGAGGACGGCTTGGCTCAGGGAGAAGTCACCACCCTGTAGGAGCAGCGCCCGGTCTCTAAGGTCCTGGGACTATTGGAAGCTCTCTGGAAGGGGATGACCCATCCCTGGTAGGGAGGGATTTTGATCATACAAGATTTTAGAGGAAGTGCCCCCTCTGTAGGGCAAAGGGTCAAACTGCAATTCAACCGAAAGCCAGGGTCAGGTACTTTTAGGTTTGCGGAGGCTAGGGGGCCTTGAGGTTAGGGGGTCCTATCGTTGGTTTCCTGATGTTTTGACTCAGTTGTCCTGCTCCATCTGATTTTTCCTTTCTTGTTGTTTGTTCTTCCCCCTTGCTTTCTCTCCTGCCTCCCAGTGGGATAGGCTGCCAGATAGCTGGAGGCCAGCTGTATGTGGGTATTTGGTTGGGGGAGACCCTAGTGCTGGCGAATGCACACATCTCGAGTACTCTCTGCTCCTGTCATGGGCAAGCATGGCCTTCACTGTAGAGGACGCTGGTTTGGGCTGACTTCAGGGTGACTGGCTGCCCTTTGAAGCAGCACTTCTCCTGCCTTCTCTTGCTGAGAAAGGCTTGAGGAAGAGCAGAATTAGTTCAGGAACAGAGGTTGGGGGAGAGGGACAGGTGTGTGGAAGGAGTGAGGCTGTGGGTCACTGTACTGTGAATTTGAGTTCAGGGTGTGATGACTTTGTGTCCACGTGGGAACAAATGCGGGGCACGGACACCTCACTGGAGGACAACATGGGATCACAGGTGATAGCAGCAAGGGCAGAGACTCAGCCTGGCAAGGAGGCCAGGGGTATCCAGAGCAGTGGTAGAGGCCTAGGCTTCTGAATTGTCCCCATGTGGAGATATGGAGAAGAGGCCTGAGGAAGGAGGGTCCCTGCAGTCACAAGTCAGCACTGAGCAAGACTGCTTCATGACTGAAGGATTTGTCACTGGCAGGACTTTGAAGGCTGGGTTCTGTACCACAGAGGGAGTAGACAGGGCCTCAGCCCTGTGGGAAGGAGGAGTTGGGGGCCGAGGATGTCACGGACCCTCATGAGTGTGGTGAGGTACGGGGCAGCAAGGACCCTCAGGACAAACATGAGGATCCATGAAAGGTGTTCAGCATGAAAGTCAAGTGGGCAGATGAGAGCAAGCCTTAGGGGAGATGGATGGAAGGGATGCCGAGGGCCCTAACATTGCTGAGTGCTGCCTATCTGGCCTCTGAGACTACTCACAATGGTGGCTGTGTCTCTGCCGTGGTAGGGTTAACCAAGATTGGCCCTGTGAGGCCTTAACCAAAGTGAGTTGCTGTGCCCCATCCACCTATGGGGTGGAGGACTGGCTTTGATCTGTGACTTTCAGCCTCCTTAGCTTGACAGAGTGAAGCCCCTTGTCCCTTGCTGTTATAGGACTTATGCCTTGAACTGTGGGGCCCAAACTACAGTCACACTTCCTCTCCTTGTTGTAAAATGGTTGTTGGAGAATGTTGGGGGGGGGGGAGAGCAGTCAGATCCTGGCATGATTCAGTCTATCCCATCTCCAATCCCAGCCCCGCTCCCGCCCCATCTCCATCCACATCCCCACCCATCCCACTGAGAAGTAAGAGTTGATGGGGACTGGAGCTCCCAAAGGCAGGAACCTTTTCATCTTGTCCAACTGCTGCATCTCCAAAGCTGGAGATGGCAAAGCTATGATGAAAATCTATCTTCACAGGCCCTTGGCAGTCTTGGGAAAGAAGAGCTCAGCCATTCAGACTGGGTCTCCTGTGTGCCACCACCAGCAGTGTGAGGGTGGTTTTTCACATAAGCAGATCCATTGCCACAGCTCCTGGGAGAAGCCAGGCAGTGTGGATGCCTGTGTGCTCACATCTCTACACCACACATCTGTGTGGTGACACCTCCGGGTGTGTCCATTCTGGCACATGAAATTCACATCTGGCATCCAACCTGATGTTGATGAAACCCACGGTGTGTCTGACTCAGGCCCAGAGCAAGCAGTGCTATGACTGCTGCCAGGCGCAGATGTCCTGTTGGACTTGCAGGTGGCAGAGTCTGGTTTCCTTTTCACTTACTCTCTGTCTTTCCTTCTCACTTTCACATTTTCTCTTTCTTTTCCTTTTCCTTTTCCTTGCTTTTTTTTTTTTTTTGTATGGTTTTCCTTTGCCTTCTTCTCTGCTGTAGAATTCCTGAAGCTTTGTTCCTGTGCCATGAACACCATGACTAGAGCCTCTGGCAGGGGCCTGGGAGGTCAGGGCTCACCCTTACAACCCTCTGCCCTTCTCTGGCTTGTCTCCAGGTCTTAACCCTCACTCCAGTGAAGTGTGAAGAAGTGGGGTGAGGCTGGTGCAAACCTGTGTGGAAAACGGGGAAGTCAGGGCCCAGTGAAAAATAGGGAAATTAGAAATTAAACTGGTACAAAGCAAGGGTTTATTTACCATGTTATGGATGCAAGGAAAGCTACCTTGCACTAAAAGGCATGGGACCCTCAACTGAGGTACTCACAGGCCTTTAGGAAGGTTACTCACAATTATAGAGATGAGTTGATTTCTAAAAATAACTTTCATTGGTGAAATACTGTCCAATTGGGGCCTTAGTCTTTGTTTCAGGGGTGAGATAAGCATCAGGGTGGCCAGGGTTACAGAGTGAATAGCATGAAGGTTAGAATCCACGTCTCTAGGCAGTGCCTGGTCCTGGTCATCACTGAGCAAACCATGTGAGGAATGAATTGTCAAGCACTGAGTGCACACCCAAGTGTTGTTTCACAGCTTGATGTGAGCAGACATGGTCTATCTCCTGTCTTGCCATCTGACAATTGCAAAAACCTGGCAGCTGTGAAGATCCCACTGAGCCACTGAAAACAAATTCCTCTCATTTCTCTCCTCACCATTCCTGAACTGGCTTGGATTTCTTCAATTCCTCCGTCTGTACTGTGTCAGGCCATGACTGTTTATCACTGTGATGAATACTTAAACCAAGTAGCGAGGCTTTAGTGTGGGGGGCCACAGGAAATGCTGGAGGCAATGACGTCAAAGCCATTAACACAAATGAAAATTAACATCTTTCATCAAGGTCTGTGGTGTGGCACCAAGCAGGGCAATCACACCACCTGTTTACAGAAACTCACGCTAATCAGTTGGGAAAATCCTTCATATTCTTGTGTTTCTCTACCTTGGCTTTTAAGCCTTTCAAGAGCATTAAATTAGCTTCAATTAGTAAAGCTAATGTGTGCGAAGTATGAACTTTTTAACTTAATGAGAAATAGCCTGCTGAGTGAAAAACAACATTTCTAACCAGAGCTGATTCCTCAATACGTGATGTCGGCTACAGGTCTTGAAAGGTTAATCACAGATTTGCTCTCATCCAAAACACCGACAGTGATGATTTTTTCCCCTTCTTGCAAAGCATGAAAAATTTTGGTGTTTATTTCTTAGTGATAAGGTTATCAGGAAGTGAAGGTTCTAATTTATGGATTTGGGTTTTGGCTTTTCTCCTGTAAGCACAACCTTACAGATGGGATTTGACACATGGAAATTCTCATGAATCACATTGTCTCTGTCCCTTTCCTCACCTCTGAGACACAATACTCAACACAGTTTAAAGGAGGAGGATCTGTTTGCTTCACATTTCAGCCCATGGTCAGCTAAATCCAAGGTAGGACAGCACAGCAGAGGGGCTTGGCAGAGGAGAGCTCCTCAGGGCATGGGAGACAGGAAGTAGATAGAAGGGAGGAGCTGGGTGGAAGATAAACCCTATCAGTTCGTTCCCTCAGTGGCCCCTATTCCAACCAGTCCTTCCTCCTAACTTCATATTTACCTACAGCACCCCCATAGCCAAATCCTCTTCTAAAAGCACAGCCCATGAGTGCTTGGGGGTCTTGGGAACATCTAGATGCAAATGATAACATTGCATAGCTATTAAGATAATACTTAGTGACATAGTACTAGATGAACTTTGAAACAACTCAAAACAGAAGCACTTGCTCTTCTCATCCATTGAGTATGAAGTCCATAATGCTCCTCACTGTGCTTAGAAAAAATAGTCAGATACTGAAATTTCAAAGGGAGAAGGCTGAGAAGAGTATGCTGGGCTGGCAGTCAGAGCTGGGGAGAGAGACTGGCACATCCATGGGGTCTAGAGTTCTGGCTCTGGGCCTGGGGACAGATGTCTTACTGGGGATGGACCATTGCAGCAGCCATTGGTCAGAAGGAGGCAGAGAGTGCTGACCAGCTGCCAGCAGCAGATCCTGTCCTGAGACCTCACTCTGACCCTAGCCCGTGGACTAGGATGGACAGGATGCACTATAGCTACTTCCCATGTTCTCTGCAGTTCGCCCCAAGAGCTGCTGCTCCTGCACACAAGGGATGTCTTATTCCTTGACACACACACATACCCTGTGAGGATTCCAATATGGTGGGTGACAATTGATTTCCATTAATCTGATTCATGTGCATAGGTCATGTGTTTGTTTAGTTTTGATCCTTTATTTTCCTTTTCCCTTCATATTGTCTTTTGTATTGTTGAATATTATTTAATTTGCTTTAAATTTTTCCACCAGCTATTTGTATCTCTTCATACAATATTTTTCAGTGGTACCAAGAGATCATAATATGCAATTTAACTTTTCACAGTCAGCTGGAGTGTGAGGTTTACTATGTGAGGGATAATGCAGAAACCTCTCGCCCTGGGTGGCATCCTTGTTTGCTGAAGGTGCTGTCAGACTGCAGTGTGATTTTTGCTGTCAGTGGTCACACATGTTTTCAATCACTTAGGAGGTGAATCTTCTCTTACATCAACCAGACACCCAACTCTTCTGCTCTTTCTTCCTTCTTGCAGTGTCAGATCTCTATTTCCTTTCTTCTGAAGAGCCTCCTGTACTATTTCTTACAGAGCACATCACTGGCAACAGGTCCTCTCTCTCACCTTCCTTTCAGTGAGGACGTCTTTATGCTGCACCATTCCTGAAGAGGATTTCACTGCATGTAGAATCCTCGATGGACACTTCTTTCTTTCAGAGTACTAAAATTTTTATTTCACCATTTCCTAGGCTCATTTCCTTTTTATGAAAACTCTATGTTCATTTCTTTAAATATAATGTATTACTCTTTGAGTTGCTTTTAAGATTTTTAAGCTCATCGTTGGTGTCTCAGTAATTTGATTATGATGTTTGGAGGCATAAGTTTTTAAATTTGATTTTCCTCTCTTTAGGGGTTTACTGAGCTTCTTTTTTTTTTAGGTTTTTTGAGACAGGGTCTCGCTTTGTGGTTCACGTTGGCCCTGAGCTCAGCCTCAAACTCACATCACAATCCTCCTGCCTCTGCCTCCCGAGTGCTGGGATTACAGGCGTGAGCCACCACGCCTGGCACTGTGGTATGTGGTACTGGTTGCTGCTGGGTGTGGGTCTCCACACCCAGTATTCTTATGTGGTTACCGGGGAATCGAACCCGGGTCCTTGTGCTTGCAAGACAGGCGCCGGAACCACTGAGCTAACTCCCTGGCCCTTTACTGAGCTTCTTGACTGTACATTTACATCTTTTGTCAGACTTTGGAAATTTTCAGGTGTCATCACAAAGTTCAAACATAATATCCAGAATTTTTTGTACACTAATCTTATTTTTTTCTTACCTGGTACTTCAGCAATATGAATGCTAAAACTTTAAAAAATATTCTGCAGGCCTCTGTTCATTGTTTTTTTTCAGTTATTTCTGTCATTATTTAGACTAGATGTTGTATATCTCTTCAAATTTTCCTCAAAGGTCTCTGTTCTGATAGTAAACACATCTAGTGTACTTTTTATTTCAGTTACTGTAGTTTCATTTCTAGACTTACTCTGTTTATTTTTTAAAGTTTTAATAAGAATTAATTTTTCTTTTGCTTATTTTTTACTTACTTTTTTCAGTTTAATTTTTTACTAGTGCATGTCTGTAGTACATAATGATCACATTCCTTGTAGGGAGTTGGTGCACATACATACACATCTCATTCTTTTTCCACACATTGACACTTGCTTTCCCCTTTCTCTGATTTCTTGGTCTCCTTCTTGTTTATAAACTATCTCCCTACTTCCTATTATCTATCTTATTTTTCTCTTTACTTATATTTTGAGTTTCTTATATAGATGAAACCATGAGATAGGTTCAGTGGGCATGTCTAATTTATTTCACTTAACAGTATGGTCTTATGAGGCATTCACTTTTCTACAAATGACTTGTTCATCCTCTTTATGGTGGAGTAGTACTCCATTGTGTATAATCACTACATTTTCTTTACACAGTCTTCTGTTGACAGATATGTAAGCTGCTTCCAAGATTGAGCTTTTATGAGTTGTGTTGCTATCTCAGTGTTGTTTTAATGTTTATTTCTCTAGTGGCCAGAAATGTTGAGCACTTCTTCATATATTTCTCTTTATATTTTATAGTTTCTGTTTCTTTGGTGAGAATTTCTATCTGTCTATTTGTTGCAATCTGTTCACCCTTAGTTTGTGGATCATGGTTGGTCAGGTGGTTTGAATTCTGTGTCACCTTGGGGTATACCTTCTCTCACTCTCTGCCTTCAACCTCTGCTTGCTGAGGTTTTCCTGGTTATCTCTGTGTTGTATACTTTCATATCCTTAATGTCTGGATGTGATTTTATGGGACGCTGCTGGTTTGGTCTTGTTTAAGTTGTAGATGATGATTCCTCACAGAGACACTTATGGCTGTCCTATCCTAGATTCTCTGGCCTTGATGCCACTTCAGCTTCTCTTTCTGTGGCCTGTCCTGCTCCCTGAAGGCCAGACTAGGCCTTATTGGCAGACACTCCTGCAGCTAGACTCAGCAGCTTCTGTAATTCTGTTTTCCTGCAGCCTTGCATGTACACCCATAATGAGCTTGAGACTTCAAGCCCAACCTAGGGTTCATACCCGAGCATCCTTCTCCTCCAGCCCCAAAGGCTACCTTCCTCACCCTCTGTTCCCGGAGTGGGCACAGCAGCAGCCTCTCTGTCACTCAGTCCTGCCTGGTGTCCCCATGGACTCTGCAGATTTGGCTGGGCTGTGTCCAGGAGAGGTTGGGAGAGGAAATGACAGGGGAAGGGCACCCCTCTTCTCACTGTTTTGGGTTGCTGTCTCCAGGCCACAGAGTGTTTCTCTTGCTCATGTGAGCTGGCCAGTGCTGGGTTCAGGCAGCCTGGTGCCTAAGACTGGAGATAATGGGAAAATGAAAACAGTGCCATTCTGACTTGGTGGGAGTGTTTATGTCCTTTTCCAATTCATGCATTATCGTTTCCTTTTCAGTCTTCAGTTTCTTTCTCTGCAGTCACATACAGACCAAGGGTCCTTATTTCACCTTAAGTAGGATCAGAAGTCTCTCAGTAGCTTAGTGTGATGGGCAGTAACATTTTGCTTTCTGGGTTTCAGCTCAGTTCTGTGGCCATCAGAGTCCAGTGCTGGTTATCTTGTAGTAGCTGTGTGGTTAGCATCTGATAGCATGTGTGAATGACCCAACTGTGGAACAAATCGCTCTCTAAATGTGTCCAAAGATGCATGTCTTGAGGTATTAACAACATCTGTGATGTCTGAAGAGTGTGCTTTCTCAGAGCTCAGAGAGTGAAGCTTTCATCCTCAGGTACAGGGAGTTATGTCCCCTGCACAAGGACACCAAAGTTGGGGGACACTGGTGAGATGTCAGATTGCCTATGAAAATAATACTCTTTTGCATTCATGACCTGATTCTGCCTAGGAGAGACTTAAGACTCCTGTTGCTTACACAAAAATCAATGTGACAATGGAGGAACTTTGCTTTTCTTGGCTACAGAGCGACTCTAGGCCCTGAGATATCAGAGGCAGCTGTAGCAGATGTGGAAACGCACACGGAGCCCAGCCCCTGCTATTTCCTGGACAGAGGACATGTTGCTGTTCAGGGAAAAAAAGAAAATAATGAAGGCTTTCCTAAAGGTGCCATGCACAGGGTTGAACACAGTTATTATGACAACTTAGAAATCCCTTGCATATATTTTATTCTGAGCAATGAGAGCTAAAAATTATAAAGGCAATCCTTTCAATTAATCAGCAGGAAGAACACTAATCAGTGCTGGACACTGTCCACAATTTTGAGAAATTCAGAGTGTGATTTTCTCTCTTCTTCTAGTATTAATCCTTCCTGGCCTGCTATCTTTACCAAGACAATGTTGATTTTTTCCAATTTGTATTTACTATGAAATTTTGAAATTCATGATTGATATTAAGTTACTATTACAGCAACCAAAATGGAAGAGGTGGGAAACCCAAAACTCCCACACATTGTATGACTTCATTTATATGTAATGTTCGGTGGGCAAATCCCCAGACACACAAAATAGATCAGCAGTTGTCATGACAAGTAGGGGAGAAGGAGCTTCTATTGATTTTGGATTCCTTTTGTGCAGAAAGCACCCCAGAATCAAATATTGATTAGTGGCACTGGCTGCATAGCTCTGTAAATATGCAAAAATCACTGACTAATAGAACTTCCAAGTGAGTTAATACTATGATGTGCGCATCATAAATCAATCACTAAAATGAGAGTGTATTTCCATGGAATTTGTGTGGCAAAGCCTATATATTTTTGTTAATGGAAGATTATTAAAAATTGTAAATTATAGAATATATAGACTCCAGCATATAGTGGGGGACTCTAGTATCAAAGTACTTTCAGTGAGAATCAAACTTAGTCAGCAAGCATTCTTTGGCCACATCACCCATGTCTTCCTTACATTCTTGTCTCTTCATGATGCTACAGTCATGACCACTAATACCGGGTCACATGGTTGTCATTTTTGATGGCTTCCTCTTCTTCCCATTCTCAGTCCCTTCCTCAGACCTGCCTGGAGTTTTTGTCAGTCTTGTGGATTGAGATCATCTTTCCTGACCACACAGACATTTCTGAGCACCTGCCTTGTGCATGGGTCAGGTCTAGATGGTGCAAGGTCCAATCAGGACCCAGAATGGAAAAGGAATCCTCTCCCTGAGGATTTATAACAAAGGAACTTTCCTGCCAGAGTTGACCAGAGGTGCTGATGAAAGGCAGATCCAGACAGCAGGCAGTGGTATGAGCAGAGGTGAACAGGAGCTGGGAATCCCTGCAGGCTGCAGACACAGGGCTCTGTGCTGTCACAGATGGTACTAGTCGTGGGTGCTGCTGCAAGGCCAATTCCCACCCACTCCACCCTCCCCTCCAGGGCATCTGCATGGAGACCCTGATATATTGTCCAGAGTCTGTGCCCCAGAGCTCAGGGCTGTGGGACAGGGTGGATGGGAGCAGGACTGCAGGAAGGGTCCTAGTAGCAGGCACAGGATGCTCACAGGCCATTTTCAGATGTGCTCAGCTTAGCGGTGTATGCACAGACATTGCTGATTACCCAGGAGTGGGCAGTTAATCTGGCCAGGAGGCCCAAGTGGGTGGTCACAGAGAGACAGAAAGGGTGAGTTGGCTGGAAAGATAGAGCAGGAACAATAGGCAGGATCTGCCAACCCCGGGACAGTGACTGGGTGGCCAGGGAGGTTAATTCTGGGGATGCAACAGTCCTGGATTTGTTCTCAGGAGGGCTGGGTCTTCAGCACAAGTGCCCACCTCTGCTGAGGGCCAACATGAGTGACATCATGGTAGGTGGGTGGGAGTGGCTGGAGGCTTCTGCTGGAGAGCTCTAGAGGACAAGCCACACTCCCTTGTGATAGCCATCTACTCCAGTCTGAGGGGACCTTTTCTGCCCTTTCCAGTGTTTCTCCCAGCTATGAATGGCTCCACTGGAATCCAGCCTGGAGCCCCCATCATGTCCAGACATGTGCATAGGAGATGGTGCCTCCAGCACAGGAGCTCTGGCACCAAGACACCTCCAAACATGGCCATGGGCCGTGTATACAGCATCTCACAGACCCTGTGCTGTCTTCCTTGGGCTTCCTGCACCTTGGCCCAGCCATGAAGTGGGGTCAGCAAAGCAGCCTGTCCACCCCGAGCCCTCTGCTCTCCAAGTCCTCACCTTGTCCCTCTTCCACCAGGGTTGCTAAGACCCTGGCTCCCTGTACGCCATGCTCTCCCCAAAGCAGACTAGCCCATTCCACCAGCTTTATTAAATTCAGTCGTTAATGGATATTTTCAGAACATTAGTTTAGAACTTAAACGAATGGTTCTCAAATCCACTTAGGCAGTTCTGGCATCAAAAAGTAGAAGCATTTTTAAAAAATGACTATTGAGCAAAATAAATAAAGGCACAAGAAATGCTACAGAGCTGATGGGACAGTCACCAAACCTTTGCCAAAGGTGCATTAAAGAATGGCAAAGAGCGACATAGTTTTGGATGTGTTCAACAGTCAGAACATGAACACACCATAATAAATACATCACCACACCATAACAAAGCCCTGGTCCTTGCAGGAAGCAGATACCAAAGGTACAGCAAATGTGTTGAGGAGGAAGAAGGAAGGTGACAGGAAACTGAATAAAGCTGTCCTGAGATGTGGACTATGCAACAGGGGTATGGGCAGTGTCTAAGGTGGTGCTGGGTGTGGCCGAAGGCTTGTACTTCCCACGTTCTTCCTCTTCCAGACCTTCTTTTCCTTTGAAGACTGAAAACTTCCTCCCAGCATCCTCCTCTTCCCTTGTTGCTATGGTTGACAAAACTCTTAGTAGCTCCTCCCTGGTCACTGGGGGCTTTTCAGCCACTCCCCAACTTCCTGCCAGTTGATGCCTTCATTTTTGGTGCAGTGTCACTCAACTCCAGCTTCCCATTCTTGCAGCTACTGTTGGAATGCATAATGGCCCAGAACATAGGCACATCCTTCCACCTGGGCCTTTGTCACTGAATGCAGTACACGGCCAAAATGATTCTCTAAACATCGCTCTTTCCTACCGTCTGTCTTGGGACTGTCATCCTGCTCAAAGATGGCAAACATCGTGCAGTCTTGAGCAAAAACAGATAACATCTCCAAAATATAATTAACTTCCACATTATATTTGAAGATAGTGATTTTTTTTTCACGCAAAAGCTGGCTTATCTTCATAGCTCGCCCCACAGGAAGCCATTTCCTCAGGCCGAGTGCCAGCATCTGTGAATCGTAAATTGGCTTTCTCTTTTACACACTGATTTTACGGTCTGCAGAGTAGAAAAATAAAACAACAGCAGCAGCAACAACAATAGATCTGTTTCTTCTCATTCGGCCTCTTCCATTTGGGATAAGCAAATGCCAGAGTAATTAATAGACATCCTGGAAGGTGACACTCGATGCTGCAGACTGGAGAAAGCAGCTTGGAGTCTAATTGCACAGCCACAGCTCTGATGTTCTGTTGGGAGGTTTCTTCTAGTGTCTCTGTGTGTGTGTGTACACACTCATGGGGTATCATACAGCACACACCCTGCAGAAGAAATTACATTTGGAGGTGAACCATGCTTCTCACTGGCTAGAGGACAGACGCCATCACACATCAGCCTCTTCCCTGGAGCAACTCCCCATCTCTGTCTTGGGCTCATTCAGCACAAGGTGCTGCTCCTTTTGGGGAGCCTCAGAACAGAGAATGGTGTCTGCAGTGGCTCTGCTGTGAATGTCTCAGTCATTTTCTGATTTGTTCCCAGGCAGGTGTAACAGATGAGCTCATTAAGATCTGCTGTTCCACAGTTGCCCCAGGGATACTCCCATCTCGGCTAAGTGTGTCACAGTGCAGCAGTCCCTGTTCAGCCCAGCCCAGCTGGGTCTTCTCTGAGGCCTACACTCCGGGTCTGATGAGCCACTTGTGCATTAGGAGGTGGCAGCACAGATGGAGGTTGGGTTCCTCCTCCTCGGACTGCCTCACCTCAGGGGAGAAGAGAACAGCAAATTGAAGAACCTACAAAGTGATATAGTTCAGGAAATACTTGAATTTGAAACTTTTTTATTTGTATTTTTTATGACTACAAGCTCAGCCCAAAAACGGAGTGCATGGCCTTTTTCTTGGTTCTCTCCTTGGAGGTACTTTTATAGTTCTCTGGTTTTTGCAATGCTAAGGATGGAAGCCAGGGCTTTGCACATGCATGGTTAGTACTCTGCCCTTGAGCCACATCCCAGACCTCAGGCACAGAAGACACTGACTGAAGCATTTTGGTCTAGGGCTCGAGTTGCTAGTGAGTGCTGGTTTGGTAGCAGCACCTCTCTCTCCTTGTAGGGTCAGTGAAGTGGTCTGTGGTGAGCTCCCAGGAGTTCATGGAGGAACACTGCTGTCAGAACCCTGGAGAGTATGTCAGTAAAATCTTTTGTGCCCAACTGTTATAGCAAATTTTATTTTCCAAGTGAGGAAGATTTTAATATAGTAGAAAATAGAGGAATGAAAATTAAGGTTAGTAACAAGCAAAAGGCTCACAGTCCTAAAGAAGCCTGCATTTGTCAAACAGTCATTGACCAGGCAATGTTACCCTTTCTATAAATTACATAAAAATATTCAGGGAAGATAATATCTGATAGGGGGCAATGTTTATAAGATCAAAGAGCTAGTATTTCTCCCCTAGCACTAGTAGTGTGAATGATTAAATTTGATGAGCTGGCTAGCAAGAAGCTGTAGTATTTCTAATAATTGCCTAACTAGGCAATTATTCTTCTCAACCACATTGTGAGCTAGCTGCAGGCTCATAGTGTTAAGAGGTTGGCAAGTCTGGGAAGGCTTGGCTGAGGACTCCATAAGCTACTGGGACTGGGACCAGCACATGGCACTGGGGAATGGCAGAAAGTAAGCTTATATTCTAAGGCTCAAGATGATTTCCATTTTTTTTTTTTTTTTTTTAGGTTTTTGGAGACAGGGTCTATCTTTGTGGTTCAGGCTGGCCCTGAGCTCAGCCTCAAACTCACATCACAATCCTCCTGCCTCTGCCTCCCGAGTGCTGGGATTACAGGCGTGAGCCACCACGCCCGGCACTGTGGATGTGGTACTGGTTGCTGCTGGGTGTGGGTCCACACCCAGTATTGTTATGTGGTTACCGGGGAATCGAACCCAGGTCCTTGCACTTGCGAGACAGGCGCCGGAACCACTGAGCTAACTCCCCGGCCCATGATTTCCATCTTTAGTCACTTAAAATATGTAAAACATATACTGAAATATTTTGTACAATTATTAAATTGTTATATATACAACTTGGGCATCAATAAGTCAAAAGATCCCAAATACAAAGTGGTCTAGAATCCAAAATATTTGAACACTGGCAAGACAGATGAAAAGAGATCTCCAAGCCTGGCTTCTGTTACAGGTTATAGTCACAGAGTAGGTGTCTTTTTTTTTTTTTTTTTTTTTAGATAAGGTCTTGTTTTGTAGTTCAGGCTGACCCTGAGCTCACTATGTAGCCCAGGTGAGCCTTGAACTCACAGAAATCTCCCTGCTTCTGCCTCCTGAGTGCTGGGATTATAGGTGTGAGCATTGTGGTTGTGACACTGATTACCAGTGGGCATGAGTCACCATGCCCGGCACTGTTGTATGTAGTTATCAGGGATCGAACTCAGGACCTCGCACTTGCAAGGCAGATGCTGCAACCACTAAGCTAAATCTCTGGCCCAGTGCAGGTGTTTTAAAGATGCTGCATAAGGTATCTTTCAGGCTCTGTATCTGGGGTATGTATGAACTGTGGATGAATTTCCTGTTTGACTCTGATCATATCCCCAAGATCTTTCATGATGTCTATGCAAAATACTATGCAATTTAAAAAATATCCAGTATCAGAAACACTTCCAGTCCCAAGTCTTTGGGATAAAGGATGGATAATCTGTATCAATTTAAAATTTAAATCTTACTTTCATTTCTCCATTAGCTCCATGACAGTCTCCAGACTCTCCATGGTCAATCTGGAGACTTTCTGCCCTGAAGGGCAGACTCGGAAGAGTACCTCAAAGCTCTTTTTCCAGGAGGACTGGTAGCTACGAGCCTGTCCAGCACTTCTGCAAACCAGAGCACAGCTGGTGTTTCTAAGATCTGGCTACATCATCAAACAGGGCAGGACAGGAGATGCCTCAAAAATCCCAGAATTGGGTCCACTGTGGACTGTTTCTTAATGTTGGGAAAGTTCCGCATCCTTTCTGTTAGTTATTCTGAAATGTACTATTAAATATCTCATCCATATTTACTCTCCTGTGTTATGCAACATTACAGTTTTTCCTATCCAACTGCACCCCACACCTGTTAACCAGCCTCCACCTTGCTCCCTACACCTCCAAGCTCCCCTGAGCTGCTGCTCCATCTCTGCTCCTCTGAGCAGAATGCTGAGCTTCCACATGGGAGTGAGTCTGCAGCTCTTCCCATCTGATCTCTACCTGCTCATTAAGGTTTCACTGTTCAGAGTCAAGTCTCCGAGTCTTTCCATTGCTGAGTCAAGTCTCACACCCCATCAAGAGGCAAAATTATTATTTAGCAGATAAAAGTTTAAAAAATGGTACTAAAGCCCCTGCAGTGGATAATGCAGAAGCAACAAGCTTTCTGACAAGGAAAATTCTCAACTCCCAGGGAACCTCCAAGTCTGGCTCAGCCTAACAAAGTTATCTCCTCAGCTATGACCTTGGGCTACACTGCTCACCCAATCTCTGATACATGAGCAGCAGCAGCGACATTTGATGATGATGGGCCAGCCAGCCTCTTCCTCATTGCATGGATCTGAGCTGCCAGAGGCTTCAGGAGCTGGGGCTCAGATGCGAGTCACAGACTGGACATATGGTACAAGCAGGACTTTTGCTTTGAAATACTTTATAATCTTTAAAATTACTTTTATGATTCCATGAGAGTATTACAAGTGCTACAATTTACTTTGTTTTGCTTTCCCATCCCAAATATAGCTCCTCAGTACAGATAAAACTGTACTGAAGATTATACCAAGAAAGCATTGTGAGCTTCTGATGTGTCTGGCAGTGTCATGAATACATTCTGCACACTTGCTGGGTCCATGTGATAGTGCGACTCTAAGAAGTTAGCTCTCCAGCCATTGGACGGCAGCCTGGCTCCAGCATGCATGACTGACCTTCCACCAGGCTGTTTCGGAGCATGCCTGTTATTCGGGCGCGTCCAGATTTGCTCACTGTCACTCTGGTGCACAAAACATGATCCCTTGGGGGGTCACTGTCTCTTTGCAGACAGAGCTGTCCTAATTCCTGAAGATAACGTAGGGTGGTGGGTGTGTAAACTGGGATTTATTGTCCGAGTCTTGCAAAGGTATGTGATGTGTTGATGAAATTATCAGAAGCCAGTGCTTGGCCTGGTAGGAGCCTCTGACTCAGGAAACCCAGAGAGTGACCCAGGCCTGAGGTTTGTAGATACCTTGTCAGAGATTCGAATGTGTATACCAGAAAAGATCCATACATGAAGCTTTCTGGTGAGTAAGGCAAAATGCTCCCAGTGAAACTCACGTTTTTTGTTTTTAGTTATTTTGAGGCAGGGTCTCACTTTGTAGTTCAGGTTGTCTTGAGGTCAGCCTTGAACTCAGCAATCCTCCTGCCTCTGCTTCCCAAGTGCTGGGATTACAGGTGTGAGCCACCACACCTGGCACTGTGGTATGTGTTACTGATTGCTGGTGGGCGTGAGTCTCCATGGTTGGCATTGCTGTATGTGGTTACCGGAGATTGAGCTTGGGCCCTTGCACTTGCAAGGCGGGCACTGGAACCACTGAGCTAAATCTCCAGCTCCTGAAACTCATATTTGACATGAGACACATAGGTACACACAGAGAGACATATACATGTGTGCAATACACATTTGTATGTATTTATGAATATACATGGAATATGTACATTTTATATGGAGGTGGGTATATGCATGTGTATATAATCAAAACAGATGGTGTTTAAATTTTAAAACATTATTATGGTAAGACACACATTGCCATTAATCTCCCTCCCTCTTGCTTCCAATACTCTTATCCCATCATTCTTACCATTTTCCAAAGTAGTCCTGGAAGTCCTCTTTCGTGAGTATCTTTAGATGCACTTTCCTGGTTGCTTCAGCCTCCTGAATTGATTCACAGTGTTCCCTGTTCATAGTCCTTTAGACTTTGGATAAAACTTTCAGGAGAAGTCAGAGTGACGGACCCACAAAGTAAGGTAGATGAGAATACACTGTCACTTTTTTGTTTGATAGTCAGACACGGTCGATCAGCTAGGGGTGATCAGGTGATAAAAACAGAGTGAATGGCATGTGCTTACTGGGTGACACAAGGAGCTATGGTCCCATCTGTGAAATTAGTGGCACATTGAAAAGGAAATCTGGGGTCCACATGTCTCAGAGTTTCCTGATGCCTGGATGGATACTGTTATCAGGGCTGAGGGTCTACTTAGTTGGTTTGGGATCTGCTTAGGGACTGGTGAAGCACACTTTTGGTTATGTCTTGGTGGATCATGGAGATATGACTCTGGGTGCTACATATTGACTCTGGCCCATTTCCTAGCTGGTGCTGTTTCCTTTCCTGATTCCTGAGAGTCACAAGCTAAGCAGCTGGTGCTGCTGTGTGCAGCTGCCATGATGTTCCCACCTAGAACCAGTTGAACATGGACTAGAACCCCTAAACCATAAAGCCAAATTAAACCTCTCCTTTTAAATGGTGTGTCAGGCATTGGGTTTCAGTGAGAAGAAAGCAAATGCACTTAACATGAGCAACGTTTGGCTTCCATTTACATCTGATCCTCTGTGACCAAGCACTTGAGTAGCACATGTGCTCAGTTTTGTTGTTTCTGACCTCAGATGGAAAGAAACATCTCTAGTAAAAAACCATGCTTTGCTTTTGTATTTCTTTTTTTTTTTTTTTTTTTTTTTTTTTGAGACAGGGTCTCGCTTTGTGGTTTAGGCTGGCCCTGAGCTCAGCCTCAAACTTACATCACAGCAACCCTCCTGCCTCTGCCTCCCAAGTGCTGGGATTACAGGCGTGAGCCACCACTCCTGACACTGTGGTATGTGGTGCTGATTGCTGCTGGGCATGAGTCTCCACACCCAGTATTGTATATGATTAACCAGGGATTGAACCCAGGTCCTTGCGCTTGTAAGACAGGCTCTGGAACCACTGAGCTAAATCCCCAGCCCTGCTTTTGTATTTCTTTCCTGTTTAACTTTCCACATACTTACAAGATATCTCCTGAATTATCTGAAGTCCTTTGTGTGGTGTCCAAAGCCTAGGGCCTTTTCTGCTAGAAGACCAGCAGAACAAGTGGCAATCTGAGAAATCATTGAGGAAGAGAGGATTAGCACCCCAAACATCAAATCTTATCACTACATGCACGGGGATAGTAATTAGCCACTGATGAGCAATATTGCCCAGAGAACTACAAGAATTTCCATTTTGTTTTTAATTAATTTTTAAAAATTTTGCAGCCATAATTAAATATGGTTTTAGAAAATACAAGAAGGTTGTACATTAGTGGGCGATACACTCTGGAGTGGGGACATGCATTTGAATGAGAGGGATGAGTGTACCTTTCTCCCTCTGGAAGCTCTGACGAGGGCCTTGGGGAGATTTGCATCTCGACTCTGCTGACCCGCAGTGCAGGGTAAGACTGAGGAGATGAGGACAGCTGAGCACTTTTCTCCTTGAGGAAGAAGAAGCAAGGCAGGGTCTGAGAGAGGCTGACCGGGAACTCAGAGAGGAGGAGGTAGGGTAGGGTCAGTGAGTTTCAGACACTTAGGGGGTAGGGCCCCCTGTACTGAACAGGCATGTGATCTTCTCCTTGCTGCTGCTTCAGGAAGTAAAATTACATTGTTTTTAAAGATGTTGGAATCAAGCTGGTGTCTCTTTGGCACGGGGCATTAGTCATACAAAAACTTGTCATCTAATTGTTGTACTGCCATCCTATCTGCTAGGCAGATTCTACAGACCTAGTTACATTTTTATCTTAATTAAAATTAATATTTTCTCTTGCATTATTGTTTTTGTTTTTCACATTTTGAAATGATGGTTTTGTATAATTAAGAATAAAAAGGAGATGGGACCAAATGTTTGCTCCTAATCAGGTGCTTTTACATTAGGTTTCTATCCTGCTGGTTTTAAAAACTTCCTTTCAACATAAATAAAGAGCAAAATAGAAAATTGATAAGTAGGGAGTAAAGAGAAATTCAAATAATTCCCTAAGTTGACTTTTCCTTTGTTTCAAAGATATTTTAATACATATGTCAGTTTGTTTTATTCATATTACTGTTTCTCTCAGTTCTCTGAAAAGAAAATTTTGAGTTTTTCCTGTTTGTTTTTTTCCTGGTAAGAGGAAAGCTTTTTGTCTATGTCTTGTACTCTGTGTAACTATTTTTAAGATTATGATAACAGGGTATTAACTGTTTTTATTCTCTTAATGTTTTGTTGTATTTTTCCACTGAAAAACTTCCTCTCTGGATCTTTGAATTTCTCTCTGAAAAATGAAATCTGAGAATTATTTGTTGAATAGTTCGCTAAACATACTATAGTAAAATGGAAAAGATGTTTTGATGAAGTAGAAGCTTATGTAGGTCAAATTTTCCTATGGGCTAAATTTGGCCTCTGTGCGGATGAACAGGAGCAGCCATGCAGTGCCATCGGCCTGCGTTCGGGCTCTGTGCACAAGGACAAAGCTGGGTATACACGAGGTCTGTGCACGCATTCTGCCCACATTGTTCTGTGCACTTACTTAAGCCACAGCCACATGTCATGCCCATGGCCATCTATGCCTGGACATCTTAACCTACATAGTGTCATGAGGTTGACAAGATGTCTTCTGCCCTGGTCAGGTCAGATTCCCTGATACCCTTGATAGGGAGCCATGGACACATGTCCCTCCCTGTCCAGAACACATACACTTGTGAACATTCAAGGCTGGCTTTGGCTGGTTCTCAAGTTACAAAATTTATCTTTTTCACTTTCTTCTAGTTCTTATACTTTTTTTAACAGCATCTTACTGTGGCTCACCTGCCTATGTTCCTGCATGATTAGGACTGTTTTCTGTGTCCTCTTTAGTGACATCCAGTGTTCTAGAGTCTGTATGTGGTCAAGCCTACCTGGCTTACAGCTTACCTGCTTCTGACAGTAAACTGGTGGGTCAGCCCTGCAGCCTGACTTCCGAATATACCATGCAGAGCTTCCATCACATAGGTAGTTGTAGTTACCCGTATAAATGTCAGCACAGAGTTACCATCTGCACTTTGATGTTAGAGAATTTAAACACGATGGCTGTTTCACCATTTGGGAGCTTTTCTTCAGGTAAGTACAAAAATGGAGAAATAATCATCATTTTCCTGACTCCCTAAGTCTCTCAAGAGTATCTATTTTAAGAGAAGGGGTGTGGGGGGGTTAGCTCAATGGCACCATGCCTGCCTCACATGCGTAAGGTCTTGAGTTCAATCCCAGGTGCAGAAAAAAAAAAAAGCCAGTGTTAAAATCTGAATTCTTACATGATGATTAACTTGTAAATAGCACAAGTAGGCTTCAATATCCATATGACTATGTTTCCTTCTGGCTTCTCATGGTCCCTTATCCATAGATTTGTGCTACAGTGAACCCTCCTGCTCACTGAGGCACATGGATAGTGCTCTTAACGCGGGAGTTGGCAGGGCCCTCCCCTTCTATGATCCTTATTCTTTCCTTCATCGCTCCTAAGCTCACTGCAGGCCCTCCACACTCTTGCATCCAGACTGATGCGGACGATGAGGGAAGAAGAGAATAAAGTCCTTTGAGGATCCAGACTTCCCCTTTAAAGTTCCCTTGACAGCGTCAGGAGAGTGTATGTGCTGAGCGCCCAGTGAGACCAGTTTGTCCCTTAGTGGCTGGCTCTGTGTTAACAGCCATGCTTCAACTAAGTGATTTGTACAATACAAGATTCATGCTCATGAAATGGATATCTTGTCTATGGGCTTCTCTGATTCAAGGTGATACCAGCACATGTGGTAGAACATCTCTTTCTTTTCCCAGAAAGAGAATTCACAGCTTACCTTGAGATGTGGAAGCATGGTGCAGGATATCCACTCAGCACTCCCGTAGCCTCCAGCCACAAGGTTGTTCACTTCAATTCCACTGCATAACTCTTTAGCACCATTCGTATTTATTTTAAGAGAGGGTCCCAAAAAGCCAAACCTCAACAATTGCACCAGCACAATTTAATAAAGACCATTACATTTAAAACATTTACACATAGAGTTGCAAATCTACTTAGTTTAAGCATCACTTTATATACAATATTTTAACAGACAAAAATATATGTTTTGGGACCATTATATGCATCTGTCTGTTCAGTAGCAAACTTATAATAAATTATACTTTATAGCAAACATAATAAATTATACATTATACTAAATTTTCTTGAAGGCTAAAAAAGGAAAAATTCATTATGTTTAAAATATAATGCTAATTCATTATTTTAAATAAAAAAGTGACTAGTCATTATATTAAATTCACTTATTTCAGGCTTACATTCATTTAATATTCACATAAAATTTACTACTTAGATAAGTGTAGCAATGAAATGGACTTTTATTTATTTATTTATTTATTTATCTTTAAGATGGGGTCTCGCTTTGTAGTTCAGGCTGCTCCTGAACTCAGCCTTGAACTCAGCAGTTCTCCTGCCTCTGCCTCCCGAGAGCTGAGATTACAGACGTGAGCTACCATGCCTGGCACTGTGGTATGTGGTACTGATTGCTGGTAGGCGTGAGTCTCCACACCTGGAATTGTTGTATGTGGTTACTGGGGATTGAACCAGGGACCTTGTGCTTGCAAGGCAGGCGCCAGCACCACTGAGCTAAATTCCCGGCCAAGAAGTGGACTTTTGACCCTACTTGAGGGCTTATATTTGGCTTCTCAGTCCAGCTACAAGCTCGATGCTCTGAATGTGTAGGAAAAAATAAGATTACCTAAAAAACATGCTACAATCATTGTAAAAGTATGAAAATACAATAGCTCTTTTAATCTATGTTTTATCCATATATGTGTCACCTTCAAAAGTTAAGATAATCAGTTTCTAAAACATAATGGTTATTTTATTTTCATTGAGGATGAATTTTGAAAATCAAGTCCACTGTGTGAAGCTGGATGAGTTCAGTGCTGCCCCCTCACCTATGAGTCAAACTGAGCTGGTCTGAATTCCACAACTTTGCTCCCTCCCTGGGAATTGGAGGGGAATTTCTGCACCAGTGGGCATACATTAATGAAGATCTTGAGACTGCTGTTTCATTTTTAGATTTAAAATATAACCTTCCCTATATTTTAATATGTCTAGTTTAATAATATATGGAAAATAATGGGATTACTTTATTTGCTTAAATTATTTCTTTAGTTTTAGTATACTGGACAAAATCGGGTTCTTTCTCAGTGTGTTTCTGACAATATTGGGCTGCCCTCCACCTAGAGTTCAGTGAGGTGCCCACTGCAAGTACTCCATGATGCTGAGTTGATTCTGAGAAAACTGCTGAATAAAGAAATTCTCTTTTTCATTTATGTAAAGGTTCAGTAAAGATTTTGAATGCAGTGTCATATTCACTATGAGGTTTTGATAAAGTATTGAAAATATTATGACATCTATAATTATTTAATTTCACATTTTAAAAACTACCCTGGAAGTTTAATCCCTGTTTTGTGAAAAAAATGAGACATATTATTTAGTGAACAGAGATAATTTCAATTAAAATCTATGAAACACAACTTTAAGACTCTAGAACACAACTTTTATACTTATTGCTGAAAACTGAGTTGACATAGTTTTGGTTGTAACTGGCAAAAGAGAAACTTTTTTTTGAGACAGGGTTTGGCTTTGTAGTTCAGGCTGGCCTTGAACTCACTAGGTAGCCCAGGGGAACCTTGAACTCAGAACAATCATCCTGCCTCTGCCTCCTGAGTGCTGGGATTATAGGCGTGAGCCACCACTGATTGTTGGCCTGAGTCTCCACACTCAGCACTGTTGTATGTGGTTAGTGGGGATTGAACTCGGGACCCTGCACTTGCAAGGCAGATGCCAGGACCATTGAGCTAAATCTCCAACCCTAAGAGAAACATTTTTGGGAAAAGTGCTTTAGTTTCTGCAATGCCGACTGGCTTCAGCCCTCAGAGCCCAGCCTTGGACAGCTTCTCAGCTCAGCAGTCTACTCTGGTGTTCTCCACCTGGTTCCAGGCTGTTCTTTCCCACAGTGTGTGTCTAGTGGGAAGCAACGAACATTCTATATGATACAAACTGTTGCCTATGTATATTGCATATACATGTGTGTGTGTATTTTAACTCCAGAAAAGGAGCAATGTAGTGTTTAATGACTGACTTCATGAAAGCTATGTACACATTATATGTTAAAACTGATGGCTTCTTCCCTTTAAGACTTACTTTTGCTTTTTATTTTCTGTCACATTTTGAAATTTGCTGCATCCTTTTTGTGTTAGTGATTATTCCAGTCCCTAAAACTAGCCTAAGTGAAAAAGTATCATAGGGTGGACTCATCAACATTAAATCATCTTATCAATGAATATCCAAACACGAATGGGGTTGGTATCTCTGGGTTTGCTATGAGGAAGCACTTCTTTGGGAAATGCTGGTAATAAATATTCAATAGAATTCATGTTAATTTATCATTTCTCTTTCATTAAGCATAACTGGTGCATATAGCTAGCTCTTTTTACATATGGCTCAATATCACTTCCAACACTGATTTAGACAGTAGGCCAAGACACTAATTTTTTTTTTGAGACAGGGTCTCGCTTTGTAGTTCAGGCTGGCCCTGAGCTCAGCATCAGACTCACATCACAGCAATCCTCCTGACTCTGCTTCCCAAGTGCTGGGATTACAGGCGTGAGCCACTATGCCTGGCACTATGGTATGTGGTACTGATTGCTGCTGGGCATGAGTCTCCACACCCAGTATTGTTATGTGGTTACCGGGGAATCAAACCTGGGTTCTTGCGCTTGCAAGACAGAAGCCAGAACCACTGAGCTAAATTCCTGGCCCCCAAGACACTAATTTTTGTAGCATGTGGTAGAACATTATAACCTTCACCTAAAGATAAAAATCTATTCTTCCTATAATTTTTTTCATATCCTTCTTGATTTATTGCTCTCAAGTCATCTAATCATTTTTAGGACCTCCAGGTACCATCATTAGGTACTAGAAACATACTCAAAGGTGCCTGGGGTTCTCTTGAAATCACAAAATGTACTCTGTTTTCCTAACTTATATAAATAATGCCAGTCTTCATTAATGTTTATGTGTTCAGTTTGCCTGTGCTGAGAATAATTTATGCTGTTACCAACAGAGTAATAGAGTACAAGGCTGCGAGGTGGCACAGTGGTAAAGTGCTTGCCTAGCATGTGCAAGGCCTTGGGTTTGATTTAATGTCCCAAAACAAAACAAAGCAAAACATAAAAGCAGATTGCATATTCAGCAAATGTTATAGATCAGATCATGAGAGAAGGGGTCGATCATAACAGGAAGAGAAATCACTTGTCATACCATTCACTGCAGTGACATAGCCTCCATGTATGCAGTCAAACGGACTTGCCACTGACTTAGCCAACAATGTTCATAAAGCCTGGCCGATTTCTTCTCTCTCAGCCACTTCCTGTGTCCTTTCTTTTTTCAAGATAAAAATAAATTCTCTGTTTGGTCATGTGTTCTTTGATTAGGAATTTATCCACTTTTATACCTAACAAAACTATCTAGCGTCAAAACTGAAGCTATGCAGATGAGAAATGAAGTTGTTGCTTCATGGCTGTTGCTCCTAGCTTTGCGTGGATTTGTGTGACTGGATGCTATTTTTCTTGAATTCTTCTTTTAGGACTTATTATTATTATTTTTTTTGGCAGGATTTTTGTCCTCTTGAACTTTATTTATATTTGATATATATTTTATATGTCACAAATTATTTTTCCAGGACTACCCTCCTACAGTGCTTTGTTTGGGAAAACAATGGTAGGTGGGGTCTTCATAGGTTGTCCTCAGTCCCTGACCCTTCTGGGCTGGAATCGACATGGAGGAGTGCCTCTTTATTGGTGAATGTTGAGCTCAGAGTTAGGCTCTGTCGAGGTTTCACAGGTGCAAGTTCATCTAATTTAATATTTTCATTTCTGACCAGAATTGTTTTATCCATGTTTTCTTCACTGTGCCTTGCAACAACAGCATCAAACACATCCAGTTTTGGTGGTAAGGTTCCACTTTCAAATAAGTACTTGGCTAGATAGGAGACACAGATGTTGATCAGGAATGAGGTCACCATGGCAAGGGTCTTAAATGGGAACCTCTGATTATAGACACCGTTGTCCATGTAGTACCCAGGGTAGAAGATCAGAGGTTGCAGATACAGATAGGGCTCCCCTCCTGTTATTCTCAGGAAAAGCCCAGCCACATACCCTGCCACTGCCCCATATGTGTTGGTCCCCTTGATGAAGAGAACACACAGAAGCTGTGGGAAGATGATAATGTAGACCAAGTCAGAGCTGAGGTACCAGAGTCCATACACGGTCTTGGTCAGCAAGGCCATGGTTGTGGCAGATGCTCCAAATACAAACACTGTGATTCGCATAACCCAGACGATTTCTTTGTCTGATGCCTGAGAAAGAAAAGGTAGAGGGTCATATTTATATCTAATGCATTGGCTCATTTAGGCAAAGAACAGAACATATCTTCATGCTTTAAAATTGGTCTAAGGGTCTTTGGGTGAAATGGTTTTGTACATGGGCAAAGGCAGCCTAACTTACAATCCCAAACAATGAGCTGGTAGCCTCCTGAATCATTAGCTTCCTGCATCTGTGCACCTCCATGCTTGGAGCCAGCTCTCCAAGCCCTTTGCTGCATGCACGAGGGAAGGTAAAATGAGCTAACTTGTCACCATCAAGGATATTATAGCAAGGGACTGTTTCACTAACATTTGTTTAGCAGCAACTTTTAGGTGGCGCCTATGTTCTTTCCACAGAAATGTCTCCATTTTTAAGCCCAGTCAGGCTTTCTAAGGCATTTCCTTAGTAAAAACCACTGGGACCATTTCACTACTTACCTAGGGAATCTAGGAAGCTCTAGTCTGAGGAGTGAGGCCTTTAAGGGGGATTCTCTACATCTTAGGAATCACTGAAGCACATGGTACCAGACAAAAACTGATGGGGCAGTAAAGACACCAAATTCAGGGGACATTTTGTGGCGAGGCTGGCTCAAGAGATCTAATGAGGACCAATCCAGATGTTGTACACCAGGCAACAAGTCCTCAGGCTCTTGCCATATTTATTATCATGCAAAAATAGTTTAGGCTGAATTACTGTTTTATCAGAAAGATATGAAGCTTATATTACAGCAACATGACCGAATCTCTTGGGAACCAGTAAATTGATTTGTTCCCTTATAATTAACATGAATGATAACATATTGATAATATCCATTTATGGTATAAATTTATTAACTGTTACTTAAATTTGTATGGATAATCAAACCAGGTCAGATTTTAACATAGACCAATCATCTGTCTGTCTGTATATCATCTATCTATCATCTGTTTATCTATCTATCTATCCATTCATCAGTTTTGAACATCCCTTATCCAGAAGTGTTTTGGAGTTCAGGATTTTTGAGTTTGGAAACATTCACATTTACATACAGGGGTGTCTTGGAGATGGAAAGGAAGTCTAAAAAGAAAGTAACTGATACTTTGTATACACCTTGTAAATGTGGCCTGAAAGTAATTTAAATAGCATCTTAAAATAATTGTATACATAAAGCAAAGTTTCATGGTGTGGAATCTCCTATGAGAATGCTCAAAAAATTTCAGGCTTTGGAATATTTAAAATTTCACATTTTCTGATGAGGGAGGCTCCACCTAGAGCCTGACTATCTACACAATCCACACAGTGACAACAAGGAACCACAGCAACAACGAACTAAGTTACACGCCACGCTCACGTTTTGCCTGAAGGAGAGCTGGTAGATGTTCCGTGCAAACATTGAACTGGCTGACAGGATGGACGAGTCAGCTGAGGACATGACAGCAGCAGACACTGCACCCAGGCCAAAGAAGGAGATGTACATGGGGCACAGGTACTGCAGCACGATGGGAAGGATCATGTCTGCCTCGCCCTTGTCCTTGGGGTCCAGAGGCCCAAACGTGGTCTGGTTCCAGTCTGTTGGGCAGAAACATTGAGCTAAACACACACCTGGGGCCATGGACACTTTACTGCAGATTTATGCTGTTCATAGGTAGTTTGGAAACAAATTAAGATGCATGCTTGGGTCTGCAGGTGGAGTGTCCTGTATCACTCAGGGGGAAACGTCTCAAGTGTCCCAGTTTCTGAAGACCATAGTCATCTTACAGACCCTGGCTGGGTTGTTCTGGCCAGACATATACATTCTTTTTGCCACTGTGGCACCATGTTACACAGAATCTCAGAAAATTAACACTTTACACAGAATCTCAGTTTTCTTTCTACCACTTAGAGATGAAAGGATTCCTGTGCACCCAGATGGGGCCTTCTTATGTGGTTGCAAGTGAGAACACAATGGGCTTTCTTATCCATCTCCCAGGGTGTACCTTTGACTTTGGAGTTCCCTAAGGTCTATTTTCCTCTAATTAAATTCTGCATGGAATAGAACTGTGCTTATCAGAAATGGGAAGTAGGCTAGATTAAGGGTGGTCCCTTTGTACTGAATAAAAACTACATTCTTCAGGTTTTGAGGTAGAGATTTTCAAGGAGGCTTTTGAACGTGGCATGGTGAAACAACATGAAAGGCAAGTGTATCTGTGAACTTGTGCCTTGTGTACTAATTAGTTACAACACGTGTTGAATACCTGGAAACCTGCACACGTGCATCAGTGTAATTCCTCTTCTTTTTTTCTTTTTTCTTTTTTAGGCCAAGTGTATATTGCCTAGGCTGGGCTTGAATGTGATTCTCTTGAGTCAGGTCCCTGAGTAGCTGAGATCACAGATGTAGGGTACCACACCCAGCTTCATCGCTTCTTTTGTATTTGTTGAACTTGGTTGTGATGATAAGCAAGTTGGTTTCTTTTGACTCAGTTTTTCTCCCCCCATTTCCCTTTAAAATTGAGATTAAAGCCCTACTTAGATGATCCTAACTCTAAAATCTTAAGTGAGATGTTCTGATACTAGAGATAACAATCGAGAATGTGCACCCTGTCCAAGAAAATTGGGAGCCTGGAGCTATTTCAGCTTTCCTGACACACACATGCAGCCACACACCCTTGACCCCCATGAAGATCTACATCCATCTTCTGTGAAATAAATCCAGTCTTTCTCCAAAAGCATCAGACACTGAACACTACTGTTGTCAGCTGTCTGCTTATCTGTATGAGTTTGTCACAGGTGGACAACTGGAAAAGAAAGGGGTGTCATGACCCATGTCTGTTCTTTCCCACACAAAATGACTAAATGATCAGCTTTGTTGGTTGAGAGTCAAAGTCACTGTGTGCAGGTCAATCTGGACCATCTTTAGGAAACACAGAAGGGTAAAACATGAACTTTCTCTAAGCTGCTTTAATATCCACTACTAGAGAATGCCTTTGAACTTGGGTTAATGTGGTATCTTTTCCTTGAAAGCATTAGATTATCAGAATTGTCCTAGGTATGGCTCGTAGGTACAGACAGTGCTGTATGTGACCAATCCTAGCTTGCTAGCATTGTGTTTACTACGTAGTGATCTCAAGTTTATTCTCTGAAGTTTGAATCTCCATGATGATGGTATTGGGTATCACATGGGGGACATCAGGAGGGAACAAAGTCACAGGTAAAGCCCTCCAGAATGTGACTTGTGCCCTTATCACTTAGCTGGTTTCCTCTTATACCATGAAAGGAGTGGAAGGGTTGGGAGTCAAGAAGTCCAATCCCATCCAAGGAAAGATTTTAGAAGCGTTCCCCATGAAGTTCACCAAGGAAATAACATCTCTTACTGGTCTTTTTAAAAGAATCATTTTGTTTCTTAATTTTCTTAATCTGTGTACATATTGATATCTCCAAGAATAAAATGCTTAATTAATAAACTATGGAAACTCTAAAGCCAGATTCAAGTTCAGAGTGACCCTTAGGTAGGCCTAACCAAAACAGCCTCAGTCCTCAGCACTTTGTCTCTCCCAGGGGCTTTCCCTGGTGCCCGCTCTGTCTTTGTAAAATCTGCTCATTGTGGAACAGCCGGAAGAGGAGGTTTCTCAGAGCCCCTTCCAGCCCTGGGATGCTGCAGGGCACTGGTTGAGCACTGTAGGGGAAAGAAGTCCTCATGACAACCTCTGAGATACAAAGCTGGGGTGGGGGGATGTCATGCAAGGAGCATCCTGAGTACGGACCATGGAACTGTACAATGTGCACACTATGCACACATAGGCAAGTGGGGCTGTGGGCTCCCTGGCTAGGTGAGGCTGTGGGACTTACTTGTGGAGGCTCCGATGGCCCCAATGAGCACTGCCGGGATAGCCATTACCAGACACCCAAAGGCCGCCAGGAAGGACAGCACTTGTGCGTAGGTGGCCGAGGACGAGGACAGCACCCTCTGGAAGTAGGCCTGCCATGGGATTCCGCCCAGCGTCTGTGCCAGAGCCCAGGGGAGAGGATGAGTCAGTTAATGTCCATTTGCTTGTGCATTAAAGGACTTCTAACAACTGCCATTTGAGAGATCCTAGGTTAGGCTGTGCAGTGTGAGAAGATACTCCATAGTCTGTACATCTTGAATGCTGTCACTGGGTTAACTATGATTCGAACTCCTTGGCCCACACATCTGCTGATCTCCAGTTGATGAGGACCCACCCGCGGGCCATCACCAGTACAGCTGGTGCCTGGGGGACCTTGTTCCCCGCCCACCTGTGCAGACACCAGGCAGAAATTCCTTTGGGAGGGACTTCCATCCCCAAATTCTGACTGGCCAGTCTCTGGGTCTTCAGCTTCACAGCTTCCAGGCTGAAAGAATGAGTCTATTGTTTACATGCTACCCTGGTGATGGTAACTAGTTACAGCAGCCCAGACAGACCAAGACAATGTTGTTGCCAGCTTTACACAGCACAGAATTTCTTCAGATTGTTCTCCTTTGTAATGGCACAGGAAAATCCTTTCTAGCCTTTACTTCACCCGCTTTCAGCTGCTTTCAGACTACCCTGAAGTCTTTCATTTGTTCCCGTCAAGAAGCTTCAATCCTAATAAAATACTTTCAACACAATTAAGATTCTCAAAGCATGAAATGAAAGCTGAGTTCATCCAGCCCTGTACACGGCCCATGGCTACTGTGAGTTATGGGGGACACAGGCGGGTGCTGGTTCCCCCAGAACTCACTCTGCTCTCCTCCAAGATGGAGAGCGGAATGGCGTGACAATATACAGCAGCACCAGGGGACACCTAAGGTCCTCTGATCCTCTTTCTATCAAGCATCTAAATGTGATCTTTAAAAATTAAGTGACATCTGACATGCACATAAACCAATGATAAATGCACACTACAGGCACTTGGAGCCTTCAGGTTGAGGAAATACAACCGAAAGTGTCTGAGACACTGAACTACAGTGGGATTGTTGGCATCTCCTAAGAGGTCTGTACAGAAATGGAACAAGCAAAGGTGGCTTAGCGTGAAGCAGGGTGAAGCGGCACGGTAACCAGGAAAACCTACAGAAGTGACTCTGAATCTGCTCTTGTACATTCGGAGACTGGGGAGAGGAGGTTTCAGGAGAACTCCACAGGCAACTGTGAGACTGTGGCCCACTGGAGGGGAGATTAGGCAGCTCAGGAGAGGCTGGAAAACCCTCCGCTGGGCTCTGGCCCCTCTACTCCTGCAGAACCAGTGCTGCTCTTTATGAAGATGACTGGTCGATGAGCTCACTTTCACAATTTACTGAAGCTTCTTCCCTCACCGCCTGTCTTTGCTGCTGGAGTCTGAGCCCCACTTGCTGCCTTCTTATCTGTGTCAAGCACAGGGCCCGACACACAATGAATTCCAAATGATTTTCCTTTTTAAAAGGACTGTGCAGGCTCAGAAGTAAAGCAAGAAATTCTAGAATGTATAGCTAAATGCCGCAGGTCTCTAGTCTTCCAAAAATCTTTATTTTCACAACTTGTAAACCAATGTATTGTTAACTCTTCTAATGTTAAAGACAGACAAGAGCCAATGTATCTTCGTGATGCACCTGCCACCTTCATGGTCAGGTCATCAGAGGCTTCCTCTCATTGGTGCTTTTAAACTCTAACCTCTGTCAGAGAAAGGTCAGAGGCAGCTGCTGTACATGCAAGAGCTTCAGCAGAGCCTGCCCTATGGCCCAACTCACACTTTCTATGGAAACACAGCTCTGCTCCTAGTGCTCAATGGAACCTTAACTCCCAAGAAAGATGGCAATTTGGGAAATGAGTTTAGAGGAGACAGTGTTGGAATCCAGTGAAGTGCCATGATCCTGGTCATAGAACCCTGTCAGCCCTCCAAAGAGAAAGTCAAAAAATGACCCATTTTCCTTTTGCTTTGACATAGTAATAGCCTATTCCTTGTGTTAGTTTTCACTCATAACCTCTCTAGTTAGTAGGATTCTGAAACCTTGGAAGTTCTGGGTTTTCTCTCTTTCTGCCTGTGATCCCAGCAGACTTCTCTCAGGCTGCTGTCCTAAGCCTCTTCCTTCCTTGCCAATATTTCTCATGTGCTCGGGGTCCATGGAATGAACCACTGACTCACTCACTCCACAGTCTGAGAATGAATGAGTTACCTATTTCAGAATAAACTGGCTCTTATTGCCTTAATCCAGGACCTGGTTTAAAACATTTAGGTGGCTTGGGCCTCAGATGGGGGAGTCTCAGAAATGCCTCTGATGCCAGGAGCCATCAGACCCTGTTCCCCAGGCTGGAGCACCTCTTACCAGCAGGAGAAAGTTGTCCAGCCAGGTGTAGATCTCAAAGGGTTCAATGGTCCCCAGCCAGGGATCCTGGTACTTGTCATGCACTGCTGTGAACCCGATGTCGGCCACCGCGTGATGAGTCAGGGCAAAGGGGACACTGATCCACTAGACAAGAGGAACACAAGAGCCTTAGTGCAACTTCTGAACGCCCCAGATGTGGAGACTGACAAAGCTAGTGTGCTGTGCTTACATAAGCACAGACTATCACTCCTCTTCATCTGACAGAAAAAGACTTGAGGTCATGCTCTGTGTGACACCATGGCACACTGCTTTAGAGAATCTGAAACAACATATATTGCCAGCCCAGGAAAAGACCCCAAATCAAAGTTCAAAATACAGTGTCTACTGAACTTGTTTCATTTTTATATCATTGTAACATCAAAAAAGTCTAAGTTGAACCACTGGAAGTGGTGGATTGTCTATGTGCTCTCTACACATGGGCACGTCCCCGTCTGTTGGGCGGCACGGGGTGGCTTAGGGACAGGCAGAGATAAAGACAATCACGTGGAGGGATCCCCATTGCAAGCTTAAATATTTGTGTCTCGCTCTGCAAGAAAATGGAAACTAAATGATTTCTTTTGAGTGTTATAAAGGTTCCAGCGAGATTTCCTCTAGACTTAGGTTTTGTAGCAGTGAACGGTGGTTAGGGATATCTGATTGTCTGAGGGCTGCCTGCATGGAGCAGATGCTGTAATGCTGTCAGGGATGGGGAGGTAGGGGGACTGGTGAGGAGGGTGAAGAGAGTCAGCACCCCTCAGACTGAGGGTGAGGGAGGCCAGAGAGGGAAGCATGGAGGGGACCTCACACACAGTGTTGTGACCCCATCAGTGATGATGAAATCCAGTTGAAGATCTGAGAAGAGCTAGTTTAAGGAATAAGTCAATCACCTCTGTCTGTGTGTATAACAACTAACACTTAGAAAGCAAAATGTTTAGTCTCACCAATGTAATAGTGTCTTAACTAAGTCATCCATGGAACTTCATTCCTTACTAAATCAGATTTTGCAGCAGGAAGACGTTTCAGGTACACCCCTGCAAGTGTGCACCCCACCATCTTCGTCCTCATACACTTGATTTATATGTCTGTGAGTTTCAAGCTCTGGTTTCATGCAAAGCAAGGAGGCATCACATACATCATCCCCTAATGGATGTGTCCCTGGGGCACGTTTCTTGGAGTAACAAGCGCCTCCTTGTCAGAGCCACACTGCCAAGCTAGCTTCACCCCGACCTTCTGGGGAGAGATTTATTTCTGTGTTCTCTCCCTTGTCTTTGGAAGTTTAGCATGACGTTAGGTAAACATCAGAATTTCTGCACTGTTCACTTGACTTTGACAATTTCATAAGAAAAAAAGTGAGTGTCTTTGGGCAAATTAGTATGAGTAAATGACACTCATATTTGTGTGCATAAAATGTAAACAAAATATCTAAGAGAAGAGGAGAAATGTAAGGTTTGTCAGCACATTTATTTATAGTTAAACTATAAATCTAATAGTCCTTTGAAATTTCTCATCAAGGTATCACTGGAGATATTAGAAAGTTAAAAAAAGACCTGAGATCATTCTTCATTTTTCATTTCTAAGTGCCTAACACAAAAGCTAAAGTAGAGTAGACAGCTTTTCATTACAGAAAGCAATGAAAAATGAGAAAAATCAAGGGTACTTGGGCCGTCTTTGGGAACATACATCAGGAACTGCTTACTCTGTCTAGGGCATCGGCACAAAACTGAAATGGTCATGAGCCAGATGTAGTCAAGAATGTAAACTCATATGTTGGATGACTCAAGATTCAAGACAGACAAAGGTGGATGAGGTCATGAGTGAGGACCTATGATGGTCACACATTGGATGAGATCATGAATGTAGACCTGGGAAGGACCTATATGGGAGGAGATCTGAAATATAGACCCAGGATGGCTCCCAGCAGAGTGTACACACTATCTCTTTACACTTCTGATGCGTCTTAGGTATTGGATACTATTATTCCCAGAATTATAATCTCTGTGTTTTAAGATATTAGTCTGTAAAGAACCAACATTGACTAGAATGTGCTTAAGAAATACAAAAAACTTTTAACATAATACTAGCAATACTCATGTTTTATAATTCCACAGTACTCTTCACCTGATTCAACACACACATATTACCTAACTTCATCCAGGGCTTGAAAGCAAAGTAATTGATAATAAACACTTATAATTTCTTACATAATCAACCCCTTGTCTTTGGATCTCAAAGAGAGATTTAACATTTTAAATCTACATTTTTTTCCAGTGATATAATTTCTGAGTCCTATAAACAGCCTCATAGATAATAAATAAACACACAAGAGACATGTACATGTAAGTTATCACTAAAATCTAAGTTTTGCCAACATCAAGAGAAGTGTGTTATAGCCAATTCTCAGAGAAGATCATACAAGCTTTTATTAAATCTAGGGTCAAAAGAAAAGAAGACCTAGACCCTCCTAAGAATTAGTATTGAGGGGCACTTTTCCATCTAAATTTAACAAAATGATTCCAGTTTTTGATTAATTAAATCCTAGAAAAATTATTTAAACTCTGAAGACCATGCAATTTACTCATGATGGAGAGTAAAATTTCAGCCAATTTTTGTTGTTACTATAAAATATCACATTATACTTTTTCTTAAACAGAAAAAGAAAGGAAATCTCTGGGTGGTGCACTTACCAGTCCTAGGAAGATGCAGAAGAGTTGGACAACATCGGTGTAGGCCACGGAGTAGAGGCCACCCACCAGCGTGTACAGAGTGGCAATGAGCGCAGATACAATGACAGATATGTGCATGTTCACATCGATGATCACACTGATGGTGGCCCCTGGAAGCCAGCAGAGGGTGGTGTCACAGTGGAGTGGCAGGTGGGCAAGATAGGGACTCAGGACAACAGTTAATGTGGATTTTTATACTAATAACTTCATCTGAGTAAGTTGGGAATCTCTCTCGTTCATGAGGTCAAACCTGGTGAGATCTAGCCCCTTTCTTCTTGAGGTCAGCATTTTCCTCACTAGCGTACATGAGACCTTGAAGTCTGGTACAGAAAAAGAGTGCCTGAAACACTGATTCTAGTAACTCACAATCATCTCATCAGGTATCCAATATTCTGATGTAATTAAATGCATGCACTATACTCACATCTGTAAGAAAAAGCACCCCTTCTGAGAGGCAACCATTACCAGGTTGTACAATGAATATTTGTTTGCTATTTTGCAAATAAGCTCCTGACTTACAAATGAGTTCCATTCTAGGAGAATTGTCCATAACTCAGATTCATTTGTAAGATGACAAAGTAAGTCTTATACAGTGCATCTGTGCAAGTTTGCAAATGGAATGTTTGTGAATCGGGAACTTTGTGAATCGGGAACTTACTTATAGTAAATGAAGTTATGAAAAAAATCCCGTATGGAGCTACTAGAAATTAAAGCGCACAGTTCTATAAAAGGCTGTGAGATACTGTTCACACTGCTACCAGACAGGATTTTCCTGCAGAGATATCTGTGTTAGTTCTTGGGTCAAATGATGAGCAGGGGACACCACGACACCAGGTGGTGGCTGGGCTGTGCTCAGAGATACATGGTCTTTCTGCCTCAGCATCCTACAGGGCTGGGATTACAGGCCTGGGTCACCATAGGCAAGCAGCTTGGTGTAAAGACTCCCAACACTGCAAAACAAACACCAGGATCATAGTGTGTCTGGATTTCGTGAGCTGAGGGGAAGGTGAGGTGATGAGACGCACAAGGCTGAAGGTTACTGGATGTTTGCCGTCGAGGGCCCTCACTCCGAACTAAGTGAGCATGGGGCTGCCCATGTAGCCTGCAGTTGTTACTTTCAATAAAGGTGGATTTCAATCCTCAGAGTAGTTCCCCAGTTTCAGAAGCATGTGCATTGTGGTGCGGGAGCCAACAGAGCTGACACTCATCTGTTCTTAAGTAATCCACATTGTTTCTTATGAACACTGAGTTGAACTCCTGTTCAGAAACTATAGGTGTTAGTTAAAAATACACAGGCATTACTGGAGCTTAGATTTCAAGCAGGTACCTTTTTTCTAGATATATGTGCATCCCTGTGAGTATGGAAAGGAAAGAAGGAACGAAGGAGGAAGGACAGAGGAGGAGGGAGAAGACAGAGAGAGAGAGGGAGAGACAGAGAGACAGAGATTTTTCCATTCTTTTTGTGTATTGAAAAATACAGAAACAGATGTATATGTGCAAATTAACTAACTGAAGTAAAGTTTTAGCTACTATGGTTCCTGTATGTGAAATACTTCAGCAGCACTGGCTCATTCATTCCTTCTCCTCTCTATTGTGCTACCTAAGGTGATCTTTACTGTGTCAGAGTGAACAGTTTGTATTCTGATAGATATTTAGCCCACTCCTTTCCTGAGACCTCAGCAGGTAGTTTGTTCTTAAAGTCCCAGTTTTCTGGAGCTAAAGCAAATCTCAAGCAAACCCTTATTGCTTTCCAGCTAATAAGAGTGAGGTGGGGAAGGGACAGTCCCTGTTTCAAGGCTCTAGGAGCACATGTAGTACTAGTATCTAGTACCAGGGAAAGTTGGCATCATGCTGTCTTATAGCCATCAAGTTCTCTTATTTTCTACCTAAATCACTTTTTTGTTTTTATAACAGAGACCAAGAAAAATGATGTTAGGTCTTATGGGACACTGGAAAGAAAAGGTGTGAGCTACAGTATTAATATTCAGAGGCCACCCAAGATGCCAACTGAATCTAGGAGACCAGCTTGCAGTCTGCAATATGCAACATGGAAGGAAGTCCCTCCTATTACTCAAGGTTGCTGCATTTCCATTTGCAAGAAGAGATGGAATGTAACCTAAAGATGAGTGGCCAGAGGTCAGGAAGTAGTGTGTGGGACCTCAGCCCTCTGATGGAACTGGAGGGCCTTGAGCCCAGACAGCTCCCAGGACCGCAGCTTTTCTAAAATGCTGTGAGTGAGGTGAAAAACCCAAGAGCTGAGGGCAGAGTTTTCCTAGTATTTTTGATCTTGGTTCTCAGTTACCCTAAGGGGTAACTTCGGTTTCCAGATCCCTTAATGTGTTCGGGACTCAGAGCCTAAGGATGAAATGGGAACACAGAGAGGAAAAAAAAAAAAGCCACATTCTTTGAAAGCAGAGCGAAGTGCAATTCATGCCATTGCTGTTGGTGTAGGATTATAAGACACAAGTCCTGCCTTGAAAACATTTGTCATCCACAGTGTAGGGTTCAAACTTGGACATGAAACAGATAAACAGCCTCCTGTACAAAATGATAGATACATCCAATGAGAACAGAAGGTTTTTTGTAGGTGCTCACAGGAAAACACTCCTGGCCAGTTCCTGGGACAAGTGCCAGAAGACACCAGGGAGGGTGGAGGCCAGAAAAGTCCAAGAGGGCCTGAGATGCAGGAGATGGCTACAGCTCTGGGAGGAGGAAGAGGCAGTGGGTGGCTGGAGAGGAGAATCGAGGCCCAGCTCACTGTGGACCCTGTTAGAGTTTGGTTTTCAGTAGGAAGAGAGAGAGAAGAAGTAGATTTAGAAGAAAGAGTGTGGCCTGTGGGAGGAGCCACAGAGCAGGCCAAGAGGCACAGGCCTACTACACTATGCAGGAAGGTGGGGTGGCCTGTGGCAGGCAGAGGAAAATGAAGCAGTGAGAAGGGCTGGGTGGAGGTGGAGGAGCTGGAGCTGCTGAGCATGCTAAGGACACAGCAGCACATCTTCTGGATGGGAAAATCTACTTCTGTCTACCCACAGCTAGGCAGACAACCTCGGTCCACCCAGACCTCAGCAGTGGCCCTGGGTAGTGGTCACCTCCCTCTGCCTCCCTCAGATCCCACTGAAGGAGAAGCTCAGGGTGGGGCAGCCCAGTGAGTGACTAAGAAGACTGAGTGGTGCTGGGGAGGTCAACATCTGTTAGGTGTGCTCTACAAACATCAGTGTATTGAAACAGCTTTGGTGAGTGGTTTGACTGTGTAGTTTGTCTGTCCCATTGGCAGGGGACTGGTGGCACCTTATTTGTCCTTATTGACTCACATTTGGTTTCTACTTGGTTTGAATTAGACACATTTCACATAAAAAGATAACATCTTTAGAAATATTAATGCTTTCAGAATATCTGTTGTGCTATTCTTTGAGTTTAGATCACTTTGCATAAAATATCAGTCAACAAGGCAGGTGTTGGAAGTAAAAACAGAAAGACAAACAATTCTAAGGTCACAGAAAGCACCCTTACAGTGGGAAGAAACGGAGTTATAGCTCACTGATTTAAATTGCTCAACACTGAGTAGTATTCTCTCTAACATCTGGCTTGAGAACACTAGTTTTAAAAAATAAACTTCATTCTTTAGTTTTGCTTAATTAATGATGCTTTAGGGATGGAATTTAGCTCAAGTGGTACCACTCCTACCTTGGAAGCACAAGGCCCCTGAGTTTTACCCCTCATATTGGAAAACAAATTAATGTTGTTTTGTTTGAAATCTCAACTTAAAAAAACAATGCTTGATCATTACAACCGTGACTGCTGCCCTACTGATGTAATTCAAGTAAAAATAAATGCACTTCAGCTGCCATTCAGCTTCTGCAGCCATATGTGAAGTACATGCAGAATTTCTGTTAAGGTTTTACCATTATAAATGTTGCTAAGGCTATGGTTGTAATAATGAGATGTAAGCTTATTCTGATGTTCAGGGGACTGGAGATGTAGACAGAGTGATGCTGTGTGGGTCTTTACCTAAGGCAGAGAAGATGGCTGCTGCCCAGAACATTTCTCCCATGAGGGCGGGAACAAACAGCAGGCCGCCCATGCGCTTCCCATAGATCTGCTGAAATGGGTCTAACATGGTCACATAGCCCTTGGAGCGCATAGGTTTGGCAAAGAACAGACCACCTGAAAAAGATCAAACGTGTTTATGCAAAAATTAAAAGTATGTAATGTAGAAGTCCTGGTCAACTTTTTACTCTGTTATAATTTCTCCTGGGAAATGAATTCTCTTGAATACCTCTCAGTATAGAGGCACCAATCTGTAATGTATTGTAGTGACAACACCAAGGAAAATGTTAGCAACCTAATATAAATTCCTTAGCATGTTTAGTATTATGTGTGTCGAATGGATAATTAGACAGCACAGAGAGTGGTGGCAAACCTTTGGCACGGGTGCCCAAGTACACTATTTGTGCTACTGAAAGCTCTAGAAGGTTTTCCATCACTGGTGTAACTGAAACAGGAGAAAAAAACAGGCCAGAGATGGGCCAGGGGATGGGCCAGGCTGGTGCTTACCAAGAGGCCTTGAGTAAAACATTTAGACATTTTGAGGTAAGTACTAGATCCAATACAAGTACTTGGAATGAAAAAGGAAGAATTCACTCTTAAATTGCTATATAATATTTTGACTATTAATTAGGTTGGCTTACAAAAAGAAACTCAGGTATAATCAAGTTGATTCACTTTAATGATATACCCATACTATTTTTAAATAAATAAAACATAATTATGTTGAGAAATGTACTATTCTGATAGTCACAGGATCAAAGGATTTTTTTTTACATATTCCATAATCAGGAGATCAAATTACATAAGCACTAATGTTCTGCTACATGCCAATTTCTGGGAACAGCCACTTAGAAATTTTTGCTGACATTTTCCAAAAATAGTTACTGACATTGTTTAACTTGCTATTCCACTTTTTATTCATACTCTTGCCCTTTCTGCTGTAAGGAATGAGTCACTGAGATTAGAACCTCCACTTACCTACAATCAGACTAAGAGAATATCCGATGGGTGCCTGAGCCCACGCAAGGCCGTGGCCTGGCACATACACTGCTTCCGCTGTGCCATTGATGTACCCTCCTCCGACCCAGGTGGCTGAAACAGAAGAGAAGGTGAGGGCCAACTGCTGTCCTACTGGTCACTCTCAGGATGCTGCTGCCCAGCACAGTGGCTGCTGGCCTCATGTGGCTGTCTAGGTAGGGGTGTTTGTCCAGGTTGAGGGGCTCCAGGAAGAGACAGAAGCAGCCAAACAAAGAAGGTGAAATTGCTGAGGAGACCAAATGTGGGCTAAAGGTTTTTGGGCCCAGAACAACTGATATATCAGATTTAAAGGATGATATGCATGGATCACAAACTGATATGAAAATGATTTGAATGTATCAAATTAAATAAGTTGTATTACTGACCTCAATTTCTTCTTACATTTAAAAAATGTGTTTGCAGAAAATTTAACATCACATTTGGGGCTCACCTTCTTTATCTGCTAGACAGTGCTGCCCTAGTACTGAAGCTGTCTAAATGCATTTAGCTATGAGCACTTTGTGGTGAAGTTATTGGATATCATGCAGCCTGAGACTGTACAGGGTGGGGCATCTATAGTCCTTTCTCCAACTCCCATAATACAGGACCAAGGGTCTTTATCTCAAAGCCCTGCCTCTTGCAGTGTATTGATAATTTTACAGCAATCATGACTATTGTCCTCAAGGAATGGCGTGTATGTGTGTACAAGTGCGTGTGTTAGTGAGCACTGTTGCATGTGCATATCTACAAGTGTATGCAAGTGGGTGCAGCTGTTGTACACTTTTCCCTAGTATTTTCCCAAATATTCTGGCAACACTGGTTATGGCAAATTTGACCATGAACACAGTGAGCTGAACTCAGTTCCTACATTGTTAGAGAACAAAAGGAGGTGAGAGACAGGTCCTCACTCCTGCGCCTCACTCCGGGATGGAGTGACTTCTCTCCTTGCCTCCCATACCCTGCAAACACTCAGGGCTGCAGCCAGCACTCAGGAGAACGCAGCTTGAGCGGCACATACTTCGCAGTTCTTTATGCCAGGTGTTGGGTATTTCATAGAAAACACTGAGAAATATATGCTTTTGAGATATACAAAATTTCTGTAGCATTACAGCTAAGGATGGAGGTCAAAGAACCAAAGAAAGTATGCCTGGGCCACTGCTTTCTCTCAGAAAGAAACCCAATATTTGATACAGAATAACTGAGTTAAATGGAGCATTATATTTGAGTGGGCAGGGGAAAGCACAGAAGAGAAGGTAAAAATTTAATGGCAAAAAGGAAAAAAACAGAAACAAAGCTTATGTATGTGAGAGGTGGGGGTGTTGTGGGGAGGGTAGGGGAATGGGGAAAAATGAGAAGATATATCATGTCCAGGTACAAATTCTCAATGAGGAATGTGATCATAATATATACCTAAAATGTACCAATATATTCAATTTATTTAAAAATAGAAAAAATATTATTCTTTAACAATATAGTAAAATATTAAAAATGACATCTTTGTAGGATTTACATAAAGGTCTGATGGTCAGAGGCTGGCAAGAAGCTTAGCAGAGGTGAGGCTAGATTCTGGGCTGCATGATCTCCCTGGGAATACAATTTAACTTGGAAGAATTCTCTGCAATCTAACAGAACATCAAGAAAAGACTTTGTATGTACAGAGCTCTGGCCACAGTGATTGTTTTTGTTGTGCTCATGCTAGAATTTATCTGGTTTTGAATCCAACAGGAAGCCAAGAAAAGATTGTGTCATAGGGTTAGTGACACTTATTAAATGGTTAACTTGTAAAGATTTCTGAGCAGTGATTTTAAGTCAGCTAATGAGAGTTTACATACTAACCCTGACATGGACAAATACATGGGCTGCAATAGCCACTCTCGCCTTCACAGCAGCTTTTGGACTGAGCGTTACCGTGTAACAGATACCCTCCCTTCGTTCCGAGCCTCACTGGGGTTTTAGACCCCCTACACTAGGTGTGTGTATGCACCAGAAGGAGGGGCTTGGTGCAGGAGAGGATGAGGCCCTGTCTTCCGGGACTGCTGCCTGTGAAGAGTGATCTCAGACCTGCTGACAAGCATATGGCTCTTCAGTGACCAGTCTTCACTGCATACCTCCCTGGTCTTGTCCAAAGTGAGCCCTGGTGCCTGAAGGACTACCCCACTATAACATGCATGAGAAGGCCGGGTTACCTATTGTGGCTGAACCAAGTGCTCCAATTTACACTGCTTGGGTCCTTTCTGTGCCACATCTGTTCCTTTTACTTGTGTGCTTCATCTCAAATCAGGAGTGGGAATGCAAACTCAAACTCCATGCATTTTAAGGAAATAAGCATTTCCAATCTCTATTCTTTATGAGATATGTACAAGCCAGTGAATCTAACAAGGCTTAAATAATGTGATTCAGATCTGAAACTAATGATGGTTTTGACTGAAGTTCTTATGAATTCTGAGACAGAAAAGCTTTCAAAAGTGAGTTAGACTATGAAAATTTATAAGAAATACCATCATCCAAATATTTTCTATACAATTCAATGTGTACTAGAGTGGAAAAAAATCCTTCTACATAATAACTGGACAAATTCCAAAGTATTGTCTTACAATCATCTGAAGTAGAGTAATAAAACATTATAATAATTTGCAAAGAATAAAATACTTTGGTAGACAGAAGCCCATTTATTCCTGTGGACAGTTGTCACAAACAAAGCACCCCTGCAAACAAACATGGCGAAGCCGGCACAGGGCTGCCTGCTCTGGCACAGGGCCAAGGTGTGGCTGCCGAGGGCCCTCGGGCCAACCTAGTTCTGGGCCTTTGGTACCTATGGCCTTGTGGCTTCCCTTAACTCCACAGCCCTTTCATGGTGCTCTTCTGGAGACCATGAGTCTCCAAGCTGCTGTTAAGCAAACTGTGCCTGCCTGAAATGTTAACTCCACAGTCCGCGCTAACACTGCAGATCACAGATGGACTGGCTTCAGACTTCTGGAGCATGGGTGCTGTCTTTACAGACTGCTTTGGTCAAGCTTTTGAAACACAGGGTAAATCAGCTGTAAATGGTACCTCGGAACTGAAACGTGGCATCCTTTGGATATAGTTTCCAATGGAATATTTTTCCAGTGTTCCTAATAATGTGCTCTATATTGCTAATGTCTAAGTAACTACTAAGACCTGAATGAAATGTGTCATTTGTAAGTGTGATAAATAACATGAAAACTGTTGTTTTTCAGAAATATTGCCAATGATCAAGACAAATAATAAAAAAGCCACCCCTTACCATAATCCTGCACTGAAAGAAAGTAAGCTGACCTGGTCCCTACCTGCACAGAGGGGTGGTGGTGTGAGTGTGTGTGTGAGTGCACAGATGGACACACCCTCCCTTTTCCCTTATGACAAGGTTCCTGCAAATATTGGCTTTAGTTTTAGGAAAGAAATCAATTATCAAGTGGAAAAAGTAGGTTTCTGAACAGGGAATTGATCCATTTGGAATTGCATCCTTTCCAGATGTACTGATCGAGGATAAACACTCACTGGTTCATACTCACGGCCACCAGTCACTTGGGGGAGCTCAGGATAACTTCCTGCACATGTGGAAGGACCCATGGTGAAGCCCTTCCTATACCAACGGCTGCAGGTTGTGAGGGCCAGGCCTCTCCGCTCCCCTCCACCTCCTGCCCTCAGCTCCCCTTGGGAGGAGAATCAGGGAGCCCAGCTTTGCCTCCCTGAGGTCTATCAGTGACTATCAATCGTTTCACTCAACGCTACCACACTGAAAACATCTCATTTCCACATCTGAGTGTATAATTATCAAAAGTGAACCAGAAGACTCCCCAGAGAACAAAGAGCAAGGCCGCCACACACTCGGAGGATCTGGCAAGGCGGACCCATGGTGGGCGAGGACCTACCTGTCATGGTGAAGCCCCCCACCAGCAGCCCGATGTCCCGACCTCCCACGATGATGGCCTCGCTGCGCTCCTCGGCGCTGCCGCTGTTTTTGGTTCTCCACGCAGCCCAGATGCCCACCAGCAAGATGAGCAGGTAGAACACCACGATGGCGACCAGCCCTTCCACGTGGAAAGCCATTGTGGCCTGAGCCTGCGGACTCGGCACAGGCTACTTCATCCAGGTCCGGAAGAGCGAAGAAACGCAGCAGCCCAGCCTAGTCCAGCCCAGCTGCAGGGCGGGGGCTGAACCACTGCAAAGATCCAGACAAACCCGGACTGGGGAGAGAGAGAGAGGGCGCCGAGCTGAGAGACGCCGCGGGCCAGCCGTCTACTTCTGCCCAACAATTCAAAGCCACTCTGGATTTTCAAGGAGTAAAAAGGGGGGTGCTGCTGCTGCTGCTTAACAAGCAAAGCATAATCGTCTTTCTGTTAATACATTCCTTCCATTTGAAATTAACCTTGTATCTGAACCAGTAATTCTGTCCAGAAACATTTATAAAGAACACAGTTGTTGCTTTTTGAAAGTAAGTTCCCAATCCGGGATCCAGCAGGGCTGTATTTAAAAGGATCTTCCCAGGGCCACAAACACCTGCGCCGTCTCTCCACCCAGCCTGTCAAAGGATTTTGGAAACTGGTTCCATATGTGATCTGCTATGACTGGAAGGAAAACTTTGGGAAAATTCATTTTGAATGCATGAGCTACCAATTTACAAGGAGTTCCTGTGCCCTGGGCGGTGGCCACCACCGAATGGCAGAGCGAGAGGGGCGCCCTCTTTGAGGTCCCCCAGCGGAGCCCTGACCAGAGGCTGCCGGAGCGCAGCCCCCCTGGCTCTCAGGAGCCCGGCAGTGCGCTGGCATGAATCCTCGCCTGAGAGGAGGTTCGGAAGTTCTGAAGCCGCCGCCTTCAGGAATTCTTGCTTTTTTTTCATCTTACTCCTTTTGCGTCCACGGCTGGTTCTTGCGCCCCAACTCGCACAGGGAAGTTGGGGGAAACTCAGACTCGCGCGGCAGGTGGGTGAGAAGCCCGCGCGCCGGACCCAACCGCACCCCACCCCCCGGAGCCCCAGCCGCGTCTCCCCCGCGCCTGCTCCTACCTGCCAGGGGCCGCGGGCTCTGGGGATGCTGGGTGGAGGGGGCGCACCGGGGGTCGGGGGCTCGGGTGCAGGGTGCAGGGGAGCTGGAGGGTGTGACGGGCCAGGCCGTCAGGGACGAGGTGCTGCCGAGCTGTGGGCGTCGTGGCGTGGGGCGGGGACCGATCCGATCTGATCGATCTCTATCGGGAACTCCTTTATAAGGCGGCCGCCGGGCCAGGCGATCGTCAGGGCGGAGGCGACGTCAGCGGACCGAGGCGCTGGGCGGGGACGGGACTGAGGAGAGGGCAGTGGGGCCGATGACAGAGGGGGGCGTAGCCCAGGTGCCCCAGCCTGACCTCCTTCTCTATTCCGGGTGAAAGCACAGCGGGGAGCCACGGGGTCCAGGAGCAGCTGGAGTTCAGAGCCGGGAATTAGGCTCCTTCTCAGACGGGGTGAAAGAAAATTAAAAGAAAAACAAGTTTTTTTCAGCATTTCCCCCGGGACGCCTCCTCCCCTGTCCTGAGCTGGTTTTTCTTTGTTCTGTTACAGGTGATTGTAGCAACTGTCCTGTAAGCAAGGTCCGAGAGAACCTGTTTTCCCTGGTCCCTCTGAGACACGCCTGCTGTCTGTGTTACTGACGGAGACCTCACACGGGCACTGCAAACACCCCCTGTGGATGCGTGTGCGCAGCTAGGCGTGTGCGTGGATACCTGTAGGTGCCCATGTGTGCGTGTGCACAGCTCTGGACGGAGAAACGCGGCAGGAGGGTCTTGAGAGCTCCCAAGCCAGCACCCTAGGCCCTTTCCATCCTCCCGCAGTCCCCAGACCGGTCTATGGGAGCCAGGGCCTCTTGGCTGCTGCCCTTCTCCCTGCCCGGGCAGCTCCGGACCACCTCCCGTCTCGTGGCCCGCGTTCGGGAAGGATCTTTCCCTTCCTACTCCGTCTTGTGTCCTTCGTGTAAACAGCAGATGTACACAGCGCCTTGTCAGGGATGGAGCCCAGGACTTCAGCAGAGGAGGAAGATGGGCCAGGGCGCTGCTGGGCTTTGGGATTCAGCCAAAGTCAGGATCTGTGTGCAGGAAGGACAGCAGTGTGAGCGATTTTATTGACCTGGCAGAGCAAATATTGAAATGGAATTTCTTGTGATCACACAAATGTTTTATGAGAAAATCATTCTTTTTTTTTTTTTTTTAACAGTTAAATTCGATTTCTGATTCTGGACTTTGGCCAGAACTTACTTTATATTTTCCTCCAAAACACATATACAGGTGGTGACAACATAGTTGTGGTGGTAGCAGGGTGGGTGTGGCTATGGCAGTGTCTATAATAGTACTCAGGGCCCAGGTATGGAGTGGAGCTGTAGCTGTCCTCAGAGTGCATCCCCGGCCAGGTTCAGCAGCCTGGAGTGGGGCCACGCATGGACTCTGGGCAGGGGAGTAGGGATCTAATCCACTTTGAGAAGGCGAGCATGCCAGACTAAATTTGGTGACAGGCAGTGTCCTTGACAATGGCCACAACATCCGGCCCGGCAGAGCAGCCATCCTTCATGGCAAGAGGCAGCACAGTGGTGACAGCTCTGATGTATTGAGTCTGGTCCTGGGGAGACGCTTCCTCATCTGTGAGCCCCATCCTGTGTCTGGTCTGAGGCTGATGCTGCCTGTGCCTCCTGTCCTGGGTGCACCCTGACACCCACTTCCCCTTTTTCTTCAGGGAGCACTTCCGTCTCCTCCCCTGAGGATAGGATTAGGCTTACAGCTGGGGAAATGGATGCCTGTGCGAAGTGGTCTCCAGCTTTCGGAGCTAGAAAGCCAGGTTGCATTTACTGATCATTTATCTATCGAGCACACATACCCTTGTGCTCCACACACTGTCCTCAGCACTGAAGATGCACGCAGAAAATGACGTATCACTCTGGCCCTGGGCGGGCCCCATCCTTGCGTGGAAAGAAGAAATAAACAAGGGGAAGCTGTGCTCGAGTGCTCTGTCATCAAAGCTGGGCGAGAGGAGTCCTACTCACACCTGCAGATCACAGGAACACTGGGAAACCATCTCACTGGGAATAGGGAGGAGAACTTGATCACTCAACAAACATGGGGGATCCTCCCATGTCCTGAGAGTCATGTGAGAAACTGGGCACGTACAGGTGACAGAGACCCAAAGGTCTCCGTCCTCAGTGCACTGAGGACATCTGTCACCTTGCTATGCAAAGACAGGTCCACGGAGCAGCAGCATCACCAATCGTCTCCCGAAACACTGATATTTTGAGAAACTCATAACTTGACATGAACATTTTCAGAGTGACTCAGCTATAGTTTAGACATGCACTGAGTTGTGGGGGCCAGTCTTTTCTTATGTCATCACTCTTGGTAGTGTTCCTTACATCATCACTCCACACAAATTTAACTCCAACTCCTCATGACTTTTAATTGATTACATTCTGTTTCAGTTGTGACGTGGTGGTCGTGAGACTGGGCACGGTTTGGAAATCGAGAGCCTGAGGCCCACAGTGTTTGACAGAATCCTAACGCAGATCTGCAGCAAAGCTGCCGGACTCCAGGGATTCTCTGGGCGCTTCCCTGGAATCTCAGTGATGGGCTGGTTTGGGGAGGTCTAACTGCGCTCAGGCTGGAAAGAACTTCAAAGTCAACCACACAAAGTGAGCTCATGTGATGATATCTCCATCACATCTTCCTGTCTTCCTTGAACTTTAGGGTTTTTTTTTTAATCAGTAAAGGTGCCAGTTGAGTGACTTGCTGCCCAAGTGAACCTCAGAAATGGGAGAATTGAGTGATTTGTTTATGGAAGTCTCTATTTAGAGTGATTTGACTTCTGACTTGGAAACTTTCCAAGAGTATGAAACTGATGAGCAGAGGCTCTGAGTTTTTAATCTGGGTCTGGGATAGGGACAGGTGGTGCATTGCTATCTCTCCCTTTTGGGCAGGGGCTGGCATTAGAGCTGCCACAAATGCCCAGTACCCTCTAATGCATGGCACAGACATCAATCCTAAATATAAAACAGGCTCTGTGAAGATGACTTGGCTCTGTTCTATGTAGGTGGTTATGAATGTTCTGGGCACGTTAAGGTGAGCAGGGTGCATGAAGTGTATTTTGACCTGTTGTCCCAGGGACACCAGGTTTGTTGGGATGTGACACCATTGTGAGTCCAGGAGCACTGTGTGGGTGGGAAAGTGCTAGTGCAGAATGTGCTTCCCCACTGGTGCTCAGCTGTACATGGTAAGCAGATGCTGCATGGTGGCCTCGGTCATGGTGGCCTCAGTCATTACCACTTGGCTTTTGCACTGGAGCTGCTGACATCCCAGACGCAGTAACTGGTGCAGTGCACAAAAGTCCCTGCCTGGAAAGAAATATCTTGCTGAAAATCATGTCATGGTGTGTCAAGGGCTTGGTGATACATACCCCATCATAGATTAAGGCCTTCTGAGCCCTGCTAACCAAGCCCAGCATATTCCTGGTGGCCAGAGCTGGTGAAGAGTGAGGACCTGCTCACAGGAGGTAGAGGTCCAAGGGACAATGAGTGTTCTTGGCCTCTTTTGCCTGTGCTTCATTCAGTGCCAAGTAGCAGTTCTCAGCTCCAGGTGAGGGCATCCTCTGTACCTGGTTCCTCCTGTGACACCTGCGCTTTTCATTCCTTCAGAATCCTCCCTGCTGTGGATGGGGCAGACCCTTTCCTGACTCTGTGGCTGCTGCCCAAGTGAGTAATGGTTTCCTGTCTGGCTGTTCTCCCACCGCACCTGCCAGGAAGCAGCACTTTCTGCAGACCCTGGTTTGCTTCTCCTCCACCATGAACTCCAGAAAGAGGAAACCAGAACATGTCACTTTTCTGGCTTAGCACTCAGCACTACACTGGAATGCAGTGTGTTAAACTTGACCACAGTAAACTGCTCTACTTCCCTGGAAGTTTAGAAACTTGGAAATGTAAGGATAAGAGAAATAATCAAAATCTTAGTTTAAAAAAACCCTGATATTAAAAAGAATCAAAATTGATCATTCTGGAGATTCCTCAAAAAAGGGAAACTAGAAATTCCACTTGACCTAGCTGGCCTTTTTCTAGGTATCTGCCCGAAAAAGTTAAAAACATCAGGTTGTAGTGATCCATGCAGCACAATTCATAATAGCTAAGTCTTAGAAGCAGCCTAATGTCTATCAACAGATGAATGGATCAAGAAAATATGGCATTTCTATGTCATGGAGTACTACTTCACCATAAAGATAAATTTGAGTCATTTGTAGGAAAATAGATGCCTCTTGTAACCACAATGTTAAGTGAAATAAATCAGGCACAGAAGCTTAAACATAGCATGATTCATTCTATATAAAAACCCAAAATATAAATAAAGAGCAAAATAGCTAATAGGAAAAATTGGCTCTTCTCCTGGTTCTGTATATGTATACATTGTGGCTTTAACTGTTAATGACCCAAATAAAACAGAATTATCATGGCTGTCAAAGAAATGACTTCTAACCCTGAGTACACTGGACTCCAATACTAACTCTGACATCTCTCTACCCAAACTATATAATTTTCATTCTAAATCTTAATGTACATTCTTTTTAGCAATTATTATAATAAAAAGTTGAAAAATAACCACTGGAAATGGCAAGCAAATATGACAAGAAAGACGAGGTGAAATAGTTTAGGGATTAGAGTTTGTGGGTGAATCTAACATTTTTAGGTTAAGATTTTATTACACAGATCTAGGTGTGTTAGAAGAGACTTCCATAGACCAGCAATAACAGCAACACTAGAATTAATCAATAGAGGGAGATAATTTCGATGTCAATGCAATTGCCCAGAAAATGCCAAGATGTTTTTTTCTTGTATTCTTATGATAAATGGCATATGATGACTAAATCTGCAGACTTTCAAATGAATAGTTATATAGGAATGATATAGTGTTTGTATAAAAAGTACAGCAATGATATATACTGTTTTGAGGTCAGTTTCTGTCATTCTGGGCACTGTTTCTAGTATTTTCTATGGCTTCAGAAGCACTTTTCTTTCTGGTCACTTCTCTAACATTTTATGAAAATATTCAAGCAGATAGAAAAGCAGAAACTTAAAGTTAGGCCATGTACACTATCACTTAGATTTAAAGTAGTCCATGTACACTATCACTTAGATTTCTTTTAACATTAAAAATTTTAACATCTGTCCATCCATTTTTTTATCCAGTTGCCAATTCATGCAATGTAGTGAGGCTTTTCAGAGTAACTCCCCTGAACACTTCCCGAAGCACACTAGGACCTACACTTGTGGAATTGTTACAGGCCTTTTTTCAGTTGAAGCAGCAGTTTCTATGCCATGAAGTCATGGTTGACTCTTTCACAAAGGGTTTCTCTAGCACACAGTGCTATTTGCTAGCATAGCACACACAGTAGAAGCTCCTTCAAACCTGAAGACTTTGTGATCTGAAAAATCTTTTGTCGTTTCAACAATGTTCTCTGTATCTTCTCAGGGAGTAGATTTTATCTGAAGATCTTTTTCTTTGTTGATCTGTAAGATGCATCTCTTTGTCCCTTAAAGTTTGAATGCACTGTTTAGTGGATCATGTGTGTGTGTGTGTGTGTGTGTGTGTGTGTGTGTGTGTGTGTGTGTGTGTGTATGTGTCTACATATTTCATTCTCTTCTGTTATGGAATGGATTGTGTTACCACCAATTCATATATTATAGATCTAACTTCCAGAGTGACTATATTTGGAAGTAGAATATTTAAAAAGATAATTAGGGTTAAGTGAGGTCATAAGGGTGGGGATCTAGTCTTATAGTACTGGAAGGAAAGGAGGAGGAAGAGGAACAGCAAAAGGAAGAGAGAGAGAGAGAGAGAGAGAGAGAGAGAGAGATGGGAGTGTGTGAGAGGAACAGGGAGAGGAGGAAAGATGGAGAAAGAGAGAGGGACACAGGGAGTGTGTGTGTGTGAGAGACAGAGACAGGGAGAGGGAGGGAGGGAACACTGCAGGAGGGTGCAGTGGAAAGGCAGCTGTGTACCTCGCAAGACATTAGACCTTAGTCATCCATCTTGGACTTCCAGCCTCCAAAGCTGTGAGAAAATGAGCATTTATTGTCCCAGCTAGAGGAAAACAACTCACCTCATGGTGGCCACAAAGTGGAGCCCAGGAACATTGTCAGAGGTAAAGGAGTGAGGGATCTGATATGGTACCCAAGATGGTGCCTTCAAGACCCAGCTACATACACCCAGTAGTGTGCCTTACTGATCCTTGTCATGTCAACACAGTTAAGTCCCACACCTGATTCAGACAGTGATGAGATGCAACATCATGCTTGGCATTGATGATGTGGTGGATTAAGGTTTTGGTGGTTGTCAGAATGGGGTGGAGATGAGAAGGACAAGGGGGCGGGTCTGACAGTGGTGCTTATGGGCCGAACTGTGTCCCTCAGTCAGTAGGATTTGCGTCCTTCCTCTGATGAAGCCCCAACATCCATGGTTCTGTGCTTGAAATTGAGCCTTAAAGATATGGTTAAAGTTAAGTGAGGTCACAAGGTGAAGCCCTAAAAGTTGTGACTTCAGCTCATTTTCACCTAATGCTTTGACAGTGATTTCTTTGAATATCAAAAGCTGGAAATAACAAAGACAGAGGGGAGAAGTTGAGATAGAGAGGGAGGGGGCAGGGAATGGACAGAGACAGACTTCGGGTGTCAAGTCCTGGTGCTCTTCCATGGTGGGTCAACGATTTAATGTTTCCTAGTCCACAGTTTTCCCGGCATCTGTGTTCTGTCTCTCCCACACCTTAGGACATAGTATTTGCATGTTCTTTAATTTCTCTGAATTTCCTGAATTCCCCTATGACTTCTTCAATTCATATTTTTATTTATGCTGTTAGTTTTCACATACTGTGAATTTTTTAAACTCTCCTATGATTGTCTCCTAGTTTCATTCCATTGTGATAGGGAAATATACTTTATGCTCTTTCAGAATCTTAAATTTTGTTAACACTTATTTTGTGGCCTAAACATGTGTTCCACTGGGAGATGTGTGATCCTGATGCTCCTGGGAAGCCTGGGTGAAGGGTTCCACATGCTAGCTTGGTCTACCTGGTGTATGCTGGGATTAAAGCCATCTGTTTCTTTATTACACATGTTACATTTGTTGATGAAGGTGAATATTGATGGCTCCAGCTATTAAAAATATTTCTCCTTTTAACTCTGTTATTCAATTCACATATATTCTTTTTTTTTCATTTTTTGAGATAGGATCTCACTTTGTAGCTCAGGTTGGTCCTGAACTCAGCCTCAAACCAGCCATCCTTCTGCTTCTGCCTCCTGCATGCTGGGATTACATGCATGAGCCATCACGCCCAGCATTGTGGTATGTGGTACTGATTGCTGGTGGGCATGAGTCACCACAGCCAGTATTGTCTGTGGTTACCGGGGATCAAACCTGGGCCCTTGTAGTTGCAAGGCAGATGCCAGAATCACTAAGCTAAATCCCTGGCTCTCAATTCATATATTTTAAGGCTGTGTTGTTTCACTCTGATTGCTTATAAAATATATAATATATTATATTATATTATAAGTGAGCCTATCATATATGTATATTCTATACATTTTAACTCTTATAATTGCTGGCTTTAGATCTACATCGAGTGATAGCCATTTCTCCTCTCTTCTGGCAAAAGTGTGTGGGGTTTTCTTCCACCCTAAATCTATCTCCTCCCTGGTAACTGTGAAGGATGTCTTCCTCCATCTTTTGTCTTTCAAGCTTTTTGCTTCTTTGGATCTAAATTGAGTGTGGTATCCAGACTACATCATTGGAATATTCTCTTCAACAATTCATTAGTCTGAACTCTGTAATTTAATTGTTTCATCTATTGACATCTAATCTCATCAGTAATAAAGTTAATTAACCTTTGTCATTTTACCACATGAAAATGTGAACTATAACATCTAGTTCTTTTGAATTTTGGACTATTTGTAGATACATAATGATATATTTTGTGGATTTGACTCAAGCCTTATTTGGAATTTATTTTTGTCTCATGTACACCTTTTCTATATAGCCTGAGGTCAGTTTTTTTTTTTGAGACTGGTTTTGCTTTTTAGTTCAGGCTGACCCTGAGCTCAGCCCCAAACTCACATCACAGCAATCCTCCTGCTTCTGCCTCCTGCGTGCTGGGTTTATAGGCATGAGCCACCACACCCGGCACTGTGGTATATGGTACTGATTGCTGCTGGATCTGAGTCTCCACACCCAGTATTGCATGTGGTTACTGGGAGATCGAACCCGGGCCCTTGTACTTGCAAGACAGGCCCCGGAACCACTGAGCTAAATCCCTGGCCCCCGAGGTCAATTTTAGATATGACTTTCAATACTTTTTGATCAAACAAAATTTTGTGGTGCAGAATTTTCAACTCATGGAATTGTTTTGGCACTGAAAATATTTTGGATTTTGAAGTACTTTCCGTTGTGTATTTTTGGAATAGTGACACATGACCCATACTTGTTTCCTGTTTTAGCCTTTTTCATTCTTCAGTTTGGCCATTTCTATCTTTTTCTTTTCTATTTTGGTATTATGATTCATATATAAATATATATTCTTAGTGGCTACTCTGGAAATTACAATTAACTTCTCAATTTATAACAATTTAGCTCAAATTGGCACAGATTCCCCTCAGTGGCACACAGTGACTTTGTTTCTGTATGGTTTTTCCTCTCTTCTGTGTTAGTACAATCACAAACCATGTCTTTACAGATTTTAACATGGTTGGGTGATCATTTTTATGCATGTAAATTCTTAGTCCAATAGAAAATAAAAAGCAGAATTACAAAATATTCAAAATTGCTTTTCCTTGATACAGTATTCATTTGGTTGTGGTAAACCTTTATTTTGGTCATTGCTGCTTGTTTTCAAAATGGTTTGAGTCATTTATATCAAATGGATGTACCTTGAGGACATACTCATAAGTGAAATAGATAGGTCACAAATGTACAAATATCATATCTGTTTTTTAGTATGAGAAACTCAAGATGTAAATTAGTTCTAGAATGTATGATAGATATTGTGAAACAGAAAATATTCAAAAGGAAATGGGGGGTAGGGATAAGTAATAAGGGAAAAAATGTGATGGTAAAAAATAGAAAACAAATCTTCTGTATATAGGGGACAGGGAGTTGTAGGGTGGGCAGAGGAATGGGGAAAAAGAGAAATAAGTCATGTCATATACTGGTACAAATTCTCAGTGTTGAATGTGATCATGATGCGTATATAAAATGTACCAATAAAATCAATTAAAAACAAAACAAAACAAAATATTGACTAGCATGGTAGGAGTCTGAGCAATCCACACTGTCATCTTTCTGACATCCTTCTTTTTCTCTCAGTCAGCTCTTAAAATGGCTGACATAGAAGTAAAATATTTGGAAAGCATCAGGAGGAAATCATCAAGGCAGAGCTGAGCAAATTGTTCTGAGACATGATGTCAGAATCGTGTTCCACAAGAAGTTAGTGGGTAAATTGAGCTTTGTTAACATTAAAACAACTAAGCTATTTTGTTCTTTGAGAATTTCTTTTTTTATAAAATTTTTAAATCTTTATTGGTACATTAAATATACACATCATGATTGTATTCCATAATGGGGATTTGTACCAGTATAAGACACAACTTAATTCTCATTTTTTCCCATAGCCCTACCCACCCTACCATCCCCCCATCCATATAAAATTTGTTTCCTTACTTTTTTGTTACAATCTCAACATTTCCCCCCTTCTTTCTGTTTTACATTTAGCATTTTCTATTTCACAATATATAACATACAGTTCTAGGACTCATTTATATCTTTATTTTATCATACCAGAGAAAAGATGTGATATGTACCTATCTGTGCCCTATATATTTCACTTATGAGGATATCCTCAAGGTATGTCCATTTAAGTAGAAATGATTCAAACTTATCATTTTTTATGGCAGAGTAATACTCCATTCTGTAGAAGAACCACAGCTTTTTTATCCAGTCTCCAGTTGATGGACACTTGGGTTGTTTCCAAGATGTAGCAATCACAAATTGGGCTGCTATAAACATGGGTGCACATATGTCATTGTGATATGAGTCTTTTAATTCTTGTGTGTATATACCTAGCAGGGCAATGGTCGGGTCAAATGGGACCGTCAATCCTAGCTTTTTGAGGATTCTCCAAACTGATTTCCACAGGGGTTGTACGAGTCTACAGTCCCACCAACAGTGGAGAAGGGTTCCTTCTTCTCCGCAGCCTCACCAACATTTGCCGTTGGCTGATTCTGAAATGGCAGCCATTCTATGTGGAGTGAGATGAAATCTCAGTGTTGTTTTCATCTGCATCTCTCGAATGACTAATGATGTTGAGCATTTCTTCATATGCTTCTTAGCTGCTCTTACTTCTTCCTCTGAAAAATATCTATTCATATCAGATGCCCATTTTTGAATTGGGTCATTAATTTGGGTGGGCTGATTTTTGGGGGCTCTTTATATATTCTAGATAGTAGACCTTTATCTGAGGAACAGCTGGTAAAGATTTTTTCCCACATTGTTGGTTGCCTGTTTGCACTGTTGGTGGTTTCCCTTGCTGTGCAGAAGCTTTTTAAAAGAATGAGGTCCCATTTGTTGATTTCCTCAGCCAATTCCTGTGCTATAG